>JAHZNK010001183.1:0-32533 GCA_027744615.1 Lepidocyrtus cf. nigrosetosus NNG-2020 | reverse complement strand
AGTGGAAAAGTAAACGCCTACTTCGTCTTCGAAGTCAAAGTACATTATGCCTGGCTAAGAGAAAACTGAGCCAATTTGTCTTTCTCCAGCTCTGATATCATGACAATTTATCTCCTGTCTCTGCCTACAACAGATGTAAGGCCAATAGGAAAGTCGTATACATTCCCGGGAATTATTAGTAAATTCATTTACAGCTAGCTTTTCGTGTATGAATGAATAAATGTAAACCTACCTACATACCTAAAAACAGTAGTTTAGAAATGCAGTTGCTCAAATTTACTCCCACCAGTTTATATTTTTGGTTCATGCATGAAAAAACGTATTTTTACTTTTTTACAAAGTATTTTTTTTTATTTTTAACAATTAAGCATAAAAAACTTTTCTGTGGTCTCTTTTCTAATATAATGATTTGTTCGATCTGAATTTTTACCTGAAATCGAAAAAGTTGTCATGTTTTTCGTTATGTTTGCATCAGTTCCATCCGTTTTTAAATTACAACGCTGAATAAAACACTGTTTAGTATAAGACTTTAGGTTGCTTTGATGTTGTATCAATTATTTTAGTTTTCATATGCTGATGAAATGGGTATGAAATATGAATTTATTTAGTTACTACCAGATTTCATCAGTTTTTTAAAGAAAGTTTAAAAAATTTGCGATTAAATCATTCGTAGACAGCAAACAAACAAACGGTGTCAATGAACAAAAAATATATGGTAAGTTCAGCTATAAATTAAAATATTGGCATGTGCTTAATGAGAATTTCATGTGATTTTGGGCTGGTAACATGAAAAAAGGTGATTAAATTTAATAGGCATTTCTGTGGATATTCCTTAATTGTGTCCAATACATACATTTAAGGTCCTACGATCGATCTAAGCACGAACAAGACAAAATTTACAAAGTTCAAACAAACGTGTGCATATGCAGGTATACTTTCTCTTTAATCATCATGGACGCATGGTTTTTTATAGTGGAAAAGTAAACGCCTACTTCGTCTTCGAAGTCAAAGTACATTATGCCTGGCTAAGAGAAAACTGTGCCAAGTTAAGGCGTCATCTCCAAACTGTAACTGCTACACAATTTTCATATAAAATACATTGGAATCCAGCAAATTCAACCTCAGCTTTCTTTTAACTCCTACAAACATTCATTTATGAGGAAAATCTCTGTTCATTTCACTCTTCTTGGTAAATTTTCAAAAACACAGCGATACAAAGGGCATTTACGATAAAGAAAATATTCAAGTGAACCAATGAATAATATATGGACTTATGGTCAAATGCACATACCAAATCATTCTAATATTTTTCACTCAAAACTTTCACCATCGTCACTCCCCACTTTAGTTTGGCTGTGTAGTCGTATAGCCTACCCCTACTACCTCCATCATCATCAATTACAATTCACCATTATATTTGCTTGCATTTATGCAAGATACGAGGACTCTATAAATATTCAGTGTAAAAGTTTTTTCTTGACGGACTTTCGAAATGTAAATATTATTTACTTAGTTTCTAGAAAAATCTATTTTCCTCACATTTCTTTTGGTTCCAAATGTTAATAGTACCTATATAGGTTGCGTGACGTTGATAAACCGAATAAACATGATGCAATAGTTCACATAGTAAATCTAAAGGCTAGCTCGCCCTTTTTACATTTGCTTGGTTTGCCGCACTAACGTTGTTAGCTGGGATTCTAAAAACCTCTTGTATTTTTCTGATTGGAACTCAAAGAACTATAAAAGGTAGTTTTTAAAAAGTTTTTTCCTTTTGCCTACATATTTAAGAAAAAGGTGGACGGTTTATGTTTGCCAATGTTATGCTACTGTTTGAAAGATTCCAATCTCTGTCGAGTCAACGTCTGAAAAAGTTGCATGTGTATATACAAATAATATATGCTTACGTAATGTTTACATGGACTTATTTTCTTAAAAAACTATAATTTTGGAATATGTTGTAGCATAGTTGCATATAACTATATTTTCTAATTCATGTTGCTATTGGATATAATAAAACCAAGAAGAAACTATGCATATAAGGTGTACGAAATATTCTAATTTTCCGAAATCTAGGCACCTCAAGCTTTAACCGGACTCAGGGTTCACCATACATGTCAATTTAAAAATAACATCGTAGATGTATCGTCTGCAACGGAGCAAAATTAATATTTCGAAAATTGTAAATGTTTTTATGCGGTTTTTAATACATCCAGTTTTTTTAAAAAAGATTGTTGAATTGAATGCATTGAATGTCATTTTACACTGTTGGAAATGATAAATTTTAAAAGCCCTTACCTCTTTCTGCCCCACAAACTCTTGGCACCACTTCCAATATTGGGTGACACGCTGTATGATTCATACACGAATCTCTTGCTTGAATACAGTTCATAATGGCTGAAGCAGTCTTAGTTTGGAAACCTGTGGAAAAAGAAATTATTATTTATCAATATCACATACATTTAATTACTAAAATTACGCATAAATTAAGTCATTATTGCAGGTCTGTAAGTATCTACCATTCTAAAATTGTTCCTTTCTGTAAATCAAAATATAATTTAGAGAAAACGTAAGTTGGCTAGTACAAAACTAACACCAAAGAATGTTTATTCCATAGCGATTTAAACTGGTGGGTTGAGCTTATCTTAAAGCCAAAATCCCTCTGGCGCCATTTACCGAATAACCACTTTTCAAGTTAAATACCCGTTTGTGATTGCTGTAAATAGCATCCCTACTTAAAAATATGTTTGTTTGTATCTTTACTACCGACAAGGGATGATACTTTTTCATCTTTATTGAAACTGGCGATTTTTCAGTGATCAAATAATTGTGATTGATTAAACACATTGTCTACAACTTTCATAAGCTAATAAATACTTGTTAACAATGTAAATATTATTGTTTTTTATCCAAATGAAAATAAGCATGGGCTTTTACAAAAAAAATTGGGAAGTTGATAGCTTATCAAATTTTATGTCAAAAGTTATGACCATCCTCGGGATATTTTTAGGTTATTTTTATATTGAGTTTTCACTAGGATGCAAAAACATAATGTCATTTACTTATTCTGCAAAACTCTATTTTATACATCGTTTTTATCCATCTTTTATCCATTTTTTATTTCCTTTCCCCTCTTCTTTTTCTCAAGATTTCTTTCCCACATTTTGTAGATAGGGAAGTAGATTGTTGTGTAGAGGAAATGTACATTATGCTTACCCATCCACTTCCCATAAATTTTCTTAACGGCAGAAACGGAAGGTTAGAGAGAAATGCGATGAAGTGACAGTGTCGCAGTATACACAAGAAAGTTATAGAAATCCTCCTGCATAACCTTTTAAGAAGCTTGGTTTACGACTTAACTTTACCAAGAGGTTAATCAGATGGAAGTTTCTTTCAACCAATTCTTTTCAAACGAACGATCATCCTCTTTTAACAATGTTGCAAGAGATTCTTTTTATTTTCCCATTCAATTCATTTCGTTTTATCATGGGTTTAAAAAAAACGCTGAAATATTTAAACCAGGGCATTGTCCTTCTCAATATCAGTTGAAAAATTAACTGTGTTCAAGAGTCAATATTATAAACTTTTCATTTGAGTGATCTGCCAGTATGTCTTCAATGTGTTTTAGAATCTCTCAAAAAATCAGCAAAAGGAACACTGATTAAACAAATTTTTACAAACTCAAATAGATTAAGTCAAATTAAATAAAAATTACTTAGACAATGGATAATTATGTAAAACGATTGGTACGTAAAAGTCTTTGAACAAGATTGTTTCGAGAAATATATCCGTAAACAATTACCTGTAAAACTCCAGTTATATAAATTCCAGTGTTAGTATTAATTGTCCTATTAAAAAGTATCTCAAAAAGTAATATTTTTTGAAATTGGAAAATAGTTGCAAGGGGAATAGTTTAGTCGACCTAGTTTATTTAGGCATGTTCAACTGTCACTATCAACAATAAAAGGTAACAGTAATGAAATGCTGGCTGGAATATTTGAAAGGAGGAAGGAAGGTTGTATGAAAGAGAAGAATTTTAAGTTATGCTGCATAGGTACTTGATATAAGTAACAGGACCGCATATCTTTTATAACCGCTCCCTCCCTCACTATTATAATGTGAACTAAGGGAACGTAAATGCTCATCTGTAATTTCGTCTAAACTAAATTAGGCAATAACTCGTGGAAAATTTAAACACGTAGAGGAGAGATAGTTGCCATTACTTTGTGATAAACTGGAAAAGCAGATAGTTGCTGGAGAGTTGCCAATGAACACCTGGAGTACTATCTACACACATTTCTGCACCAACGCTGTCTTATTCTCTAACTTCCTTCTTCTCTGAACGCACATATTTAGCCCTTTGCATTTGTCATGCTTGGAAAGTCATAAAGAGAAAGAAGGGAAAAGAGGGAAAGTACAAGGGAAGAGCATGAAATGATAATATTGCTTGTTAAGCGAAGAAATGTCTTCATCTTCTGATCCAGAATCTGTAGCAGAACTATCATGATTAAGGAACAAACCGAAACGGGATCTTTAGCAAACGGGAGCAATGTACAGGGCTTCGTTCTTTCTACTGATGATTGTCTTCCGTAGCAAAGTCTATGCAGAACTTTCGTTTGAATTGTTGAAAGCACATGGTATACCTATCTCCCACATTACGTATTTTAGAAAGTGATACTCTTTTGTTCTTTCCCGAAGGTGCCTTTGTCTTCCTATCATTCCTTCTTTTCATTCCACACCAATTTGCTGGTGTGGAGCGCTTTGCTCGTTGTCAACAGAAAAAAGGAAAGAACAAGGTAGCGGGATGAAGTTGCAGAACCCCTTAATACGTCAGTTAAGTGACAAGATACGGATGATAAAAGCTGTTCCATGTTCAAATTTAAGACTAGAATTTTTTTGGAAGGTTTACTGGTTGTCGTTTTACACCGTTGGTTTTCTAACGTAATACAAAACGATGAAAAGTTACTGCTCTAGATTTTCTGATCCAATTCATTGCTAGTTGGACACCTAGCTAATATTTATATAGAAATAGTTGCTCCGAAATAGAAGATTCTAGTCAAAGGTATATATGCAAACTGTGCTAGCAGGTTATGTTTTTCTATAATCATTCCTTTAAAAATCCAATATTCTCATGCATGCATTTTTAATGTGGCTTTTACTCTATTTACGCTAATAAGTCCTTGTAATGGCTCACCTGAAAGGGAAAAAAACTTTAGAAACGAGTTCAAAATACTTTTGCCCAACAGGGCTCGTGGTATATAATTTCTTAATACAGTTTTACAAAAAAACAACGTTGAACTTTTTATCCTACTTACAAAATCAAATATGTATTAAACTTTTCATTAGATCTGTGTATACACGTTCTATTTTCATCATTTTTTTGCAATAGAACTCAGTAGGACTAAGATATCTATTTCTTCGCCATTTCTAAGATATTTTATACATACATTCCACGGTTTACTAACTGTATCACTTGTTTTTATTATAAGTTTCCTGTATTTTTATAAAATTGAACGAACGATATTTTAGAAGTGTTTTACTTTATGAATTCTTGTGAGAGCAGTGGCAATATTTATGAGGTCGGGGTATAAATAATAAAGAGAAAGGTAGCAATGTTTTTAAACTACTAAAATTTATACTATCGGTTTAAATATATATATACACAGATAACAGACTAATCCACCTTGATTCAAGGTATGCTAAAGCTAGATCAGGTCGTCGAGGTTATCATCTAACCTTAACCGGTAGACTTCTCGTCATCTTCATCCCAAATTTATAAGTAATGATTCCTTTCTGTACAGTCTTCCTGCTCGACTCCGACTTGACAATAAACCGAAAGAGGAAAGTTGAAGAGAGGATTCAAGGAGTAGCTAAAACATTGTTTACGAAAGATTGAAGGAATGTGCATGCAGAAGTTGTAAGTAAGTGCCAATTCCTTCTCTTCAGTAAGGAAGAAACCTTCTAAAAAGTGTGTACTGCTATCCTTATTCCACATCCTAAAAAAAGTCATAAAGTATGGAAAAGCGATAATAAAACAGCAGCATTTCATGTTGAGCCTAGTCTCCTATCTTTTACTTGTATTTTCTTAGAGTGGATACTAAAGGAAAACTATATGCTTTTTTCTATTTATGCCATGACTTTTGATATGTATATATTTGAAAAACCTACGGCACTTGTCAATCTTACTATTTTTCAAGGGAAAACTCAACATCAGCTTTCTCATGTGGATTTCAAAGCATCAATCTATTTCTTTTTGGATAAGCTAGGAAAGCTAGAGCACGGTTCTTTAGCAATATTAGCGAATACCTTTCCTATCACTTTCACCATTATTATCATCAACAACAAGAACCCTGTTTTGATCATCAGTTTTCGAATATTTTGGGTGCAAGAAAGCGGACTGTTTGCCCAGAAGGGTAAAGGAAGTACACAAAATCGTTCCAACTACTTTCTAGTTTCTTCTATCCGCTTTATCACTTTTCTGTTTTATAGAGTGAATTTTACACTCCTTTTACTAAAAAAAGTCTCCTTGACAAAAAGAAAATCCTGTCAAATCTCTTCTGATTTGAGTTTGTAATGCACAGGCATTCCTGAATTTGAGAGGCTCAGAAACTTTAGAGGCTTTTTTTTCCTTTTCTCAATCTAACAGATTACTTACAATATCAAAAGTCAGTTACCTTAAAATGGACACAGGGATAAGTATAAGACAACAATATGCACAGAGAAATGACCGTAGTCGCCTTTGAACATCCCGCTTCAACATTCTATTTAAAGTTCTATATTATTTAGAAATGTAGAGAGCATAGTTCAAGGAAAAGAAATGAGGAGATGTAAAACGTTAAGAAAGGACACCTCCGCATTGAAAAATATCAACTCGATTGCTCTTTTCAAAATAGTACGCATGTTTGAACTCATAAAGACTTTTGGAAAATCAAAGGTTTCTCTTGGTAGAGCGATCACATGTGTATTAAATTAGTTATACCGAATTAGTATTTACCAAAATTGGCATGATTATTATATCATAATCGTTTGGAAGCTCATCCGGACAGCCATTCAAATAGTTTTTTTACTATTGCAAATAGTTTAGTGTAGAAACTGAACCGAGTTGCGCTTCCACTAAAGTGCTGGCTACAAAAACAAAAATTTCCACCAAAGAAATGAATGGGCAGATAGCCATGAAATCACACTTGGATTTGGTGGATTTACTACTGCACCATAATCACAGCGGCGTAACGAAATAATAAAGCCAGTATCATTTTGAATGTACTACAACGTTTTTTTCGCAAAATACAATAGAACAAAACTTTATTTTATTAATATAAGGTATCCAAATGGCAAACCTACTATTATTATGCAAAGGAAGTTATAGCCGTATTGTATACAAGAGAAAAGAGTAGAAGAGAGAAAACTACATTGCACTTTGGAGGTAGAACGTCCCGGTTAGATACTCACGCAGAACAATAATACTCATTTCCTATTTTCTTCTTCTGATCCTAGCCCAAGAAGGAAAAAAATCTCGAAAGCAAAGATAGGATATTGGGGCTATGTGGATTGCATTGTAGTTTTATGAGTTTGCAAAGGCACTTTCACAGACATTTCCCCGAACATTATTTCAACATTAACATTTATGAAGTCCATTTGTCGTTTTACTAGAAACACACAATAGATAAGCGAGGATATGTTTCTGATTTCCTTTCACGCCCGTCCCAAAACAAGGAGGGATTAATAAGGGAAGAAGCCAAGAAGCTAAGGTAATATATAGAAGCCGACTACGACCCATTCATACTTCTATTTGACTCTGAGTGCGAAGCATTACTCTAAAGATAGTAAATGAACGTTGTAAAAGCATTGCAAACAGTTTACACCTTTTTAACCACCTGTCGGGCTTAAGGCTTATTTCCTTGACCAATATCAAGCTTAGAATATACTTTACACAATAATACTTTCTCATATTTTGTATGAATTAACCGTTTAAACGAAAGCTTTCGGTTACTGGTCAGATTAAATCCTCATATTCCAATTTTAAGCTAAAACTTTTACACCGATTTGAATATGAAGGTGGTTGACATGAACTATTCCTGGGAAAATTAACAAGTTTAAATATTCCAAAAAGAGAATAGTTTGAATACATCTACTCACTCCTTTTGAAACAAACCACGAAATTATAAAGCATGTACAATTGTAAACTGTGTATAGCGGACAGCCTATAGTAACTATTACAACGTAAACAGGAGAGCCCGAAATAGGATAAATGCAGTTAAATTATTAGTATTATTACGATTATGATTATTGTGCGTCAAAATGATTATTGTAACGACTGCTATTGAAGATCCCATTACTGTAATAATGGCCCGAAAATGAGAAAATGGGCCAATGTCTTACATCCCGCTTGATTCTTTCATTCTACATTCCATTTCATTATTCCACTCATTGGAGCATTGAAGGAACTATTTTGTTCAACAAAAAGGAAAATACAGAAAGCTGGAAATTGCTGCACCACCTAACGAAGGTAAGTATATTGATGTGAGGTGAAAACTGTTCGCTTTCCAACCAGCTTTGAAATGACTATATTCCTAGTCACTCATTTTCTACTTATAAAAGCAAGTTGAAAGGAATAAAGTACCGAGCTTCTAGAAATGCTTTTTAGCCTAGCAGTCATTGCAAAAATAATTATTATTTAGTCTTTAGCTTGATCATTTCACAATTCAATATAAACATCGAAAAGGTTATGCTGTGTATTAATATCGTGCAATAATATTGCAGTACATTGCTTTTGTCACTTTGTTGAATCATTTTTAAAATCCAAAAACCGCTTTCTCTACAATTGAACAAAATATAAATAAATAGGTATGAAGCATCAGCAGCATTGTTCTTGAATAGTAAAGGTTAATGCCATCATTTGGTAGAATTTTTATTTTGTTTTCATTGCATATTCAGGCTACCAAAAGTATTCCAAAACAGTTTTAGTCTTCCTAATCAGAGGTATAGACAAAACTATTGCACATTCAAGTAAGGATAATATTCCACTTGATTTTTCCCACAACCAATCCAATATATGAAGGCAATCAGGTTTCAAATGCAGTTAACGAATGTGGTTTTAGTGGAGTTGGATGAGTAGATAGATCCACATTATTTGAAATATTTTAATACGACAACCTTACTCCGCCTTACTTGCTAAAAGAAAGCGAGGAGTGAAGAGGATGATCGTGTTGCTGTGCATTATCAAAGCTCATTGAACATTTGTGGAAATTTTCCTTTTGAACCTTCTTGCTCACATTATTCACTTCACTCCTTGAGGGAATATTTAATAGCGTGTCACTTGGTACAAAGTGCTGAGAAGGTGGTACTCCACCGTACCAAAATAAATGAGAAGTGGGAGCGAGAAAAGAGAGATAGTGGAAAAATAAAGAATAAAAAGGTTTTCTCTAAGCAAATGAAAGCAAGTGCGTACAAGTCTGTTTTCTTTACTCCGCCACACTAATATCTGATGGGCATATAGATGTTCCATGCAAAAGTTCTATTAAAACTAAAACTCATCCCTGTTTTCACCTCGATCTATCCTCAAAATGTGAAATTCCTTGTTAATATTTCACCACTTGTCTATTGTAAGGATGATGAGGACGACACCACAGGTTTTTCGATATTAGGACAAAGCATGGGGAAAATATACTCAAACTATTCTTATCGTACTGGATCAAAAACTCGTTACTTTGAGTGAGATTAGTTATATTAACCCTGAAGCATTCCATGGCCTGGATAGAAAGATATACCGAGCAAATGTAACTTTGAAATAGTTGTGCTTTCCAGTTACGCTAGCTCAACGTGTCTGATTTGCTTTCTTTCGTAATTCAGCATTTTCCACCTATCTAATTTAAGTTAAATTGAACCTGTAACAATGATAGATTCGCCGACATTTCAAATATAAAGTATTTATAAGGTAACTTGTTTAAGTACGTAAGTAAAAAATATATATGTAATGTTATATGACATTTACATACGTTCAGATAGTCGGTTAATGGTATTGCTACCGTTTATTACTCTGGAATTTTTCTTTAATATGGCTTCATATCTGTTTTTATTTTTCATTGCTTTGTACTATTCTATTATGTAATATATATGAAAGTTGCTAGCCCGTTTGACATCCTTGAATCAATATCTCGTTATTACTGAATAATTTATGTGAATTGACAGGTAGGAAGTGAAGAAAAGAAGGAAGGAAATAAGCACTTGGATACATATAATCACATTCATACTCCATAGGACTATAAAAGTAAAAGGAGTGGATTAAATTGTTGTATACTATACTACAATGAATAAATACATGCGCTCATTACAGTTGCAGTTACTTTGAATTTTACCTTGTCAGTATGAAGTTTAAACCAACTGTAAAAATCTCATTTCTGCTTACAATTTGTTAAACAAAATAAACAAAAATAATATATACCTATGTCGTAGGTTTATTAATAACGATGTATTGTTGAAATTTATTAGTATCGTTGATGAAAGAATTTAGCAACGCCTATTCAATATTTCAAAAATAATAGTATCCAAGTATGCCAAGCTGCATAGCCGCATTCACTTTTGAGTTCCTATTTTTATGAATTATTAGAGGCAAATGGAATCCTTGTGAGTAAAAACAATATATAGGCGTAACAAAGTAACAAATATACAAGATCAAGGTTGAATTTTGGTTTGCTCAACACGTTTTCCTCATTAAGTCGCCTACATTTGCATGTCATTGAAGTATATTTTAGGTAAAATTTGTTTCTCATGTCTGCATCTACCTTTTCCGTTTTGTTTAAATAATATATAACATGGGTGTACCCACTTTGTATGATCAGTATAAAATACATCATTTTGTTTAAAAAACCTTCTAAATCAAGCAAGACCATATAGTCAAGATTTTCTCAAAATTTTCACTTTCTTTTACCAATTAAAGCAATACAGCATTGTTCAAATGTGTTTTTAAGGTATCATAAAGATTTAACAGGTCGATTTCATAACTAGCTTTTCTGGTAAAAATAAAAACGCTTCTTAAATGTATAAATGTGTTTATTAGATAAATGTAAAAACACTTTATAATGCAACATATTATACGGATCAAATGATGAAAATCGTACTACTCTTGTTTTACCTATATTTATTTCAAACGGACACAGTTTGATTTTTTCTCTTTAATTCGCAACAACGACCTGAATGAAAACTAAATGGAGATGAAAATTTGATAGTAGTAGCACCGGTTGCCAAAATCTTTTGCATATATTTCGTCGATGGAGTGTTCTTTCATGAATACTAAAACAAAAATACTTTCCAGTAAATTTCGATAGCAAAGCTTTGTGTAGCATTGTGTGCTTTACGCTAGTGTTGGTGTTGAATTTTCTGATTTCCTTGGGAATAAAGAAATGCAAAATGCATACTCAAAAAGGACTCTTCTTCTTTACATCTTACTTGAACGCAATAATGTTATCCTTTCGTGTGTTATCCATGCAACTCTATCAGAATATTTACTTGAGCAAAACGATACTCCAGAGATGCCGTCTACTTTAGAAGTTTAGACCATATTTTGGTTCAATTCTTCAAATATGGTTTTAAACCCTTTAAAGTGAAGTGGGACAATGTGGATGTGGTTACTTTAAACCTGATTTCCACAGCTGAATGTGGTTAATTTAAAAACTAAAGTTTCTCTACTTTAAACTATCTAACCATGAATGACAATCAATAACAAGTATATTTTAAAATTAAAAAAGTTCATAATTCTCAAATTGACGAAAGTGCTGAATAAGTATTTTCTTAGTTTGGTTGTAAATTTAGGCTTTCAGCTCTATATTTTCTGGATTAAAAAATCCAGGTCACACTTTTTAGTATAAAGCCATTGGAAACTTTGACCAGACACTATCAGAATATTGATAAATGACTGTGAGGGAAAAGATGTGCAAAATAGATTTGTATCGAATTACTTGTTTGCAATAAGGATAAAAAAAGAGTAGTTATCTAGAAGCTCGTGGTTCACATGGGAACTGGAAAGACGCCTCTTTTCATTTGGAATCTCTTTCTGGCAAGTATTTGTTGAGCTGACTGTAGGAAATCGTGACAGAAAGCAACTGCTAGCTTACTATCCTCTTTTTCTCATGTTTCCACCATTTCTATTTCGTTTTTCTTGTATTCAAGCCCAAAATGGTGCGCTAGAAAAATCCTTCACTAACCATGCAATTTTTGTGACTATAGTGCCTTGCCAAATACTGTAAATATGCTTAAATAAGCACTTGTATTTGATGAAATCCTTAAATTATATTATGCTCCCACAGGTGCTTAAAGGCTCCTCGGGTTTTCATGAATTCAGATATTCTAAAGCATTTTTTATTTTGCTTGGATTACACTATATTCTGAAAAACGAGCAATGCATTCCACACAAGCACAATAACTTTGTTATACTGTGCTCTCAGCTTGTAGTTCTTCGACTTTCTTGCTTCTTGGTTAAGGGGAGGACTTCCTTGTGTCTGAATTATACCCAATCTAACACTTTCACTATATTATGCGACTAGTTTGTTACAACAGCTTTCACACTTGCATGAATTTTCTCCTCTGACTTTCCCCTATTACCATATAGTGTGAATTACTTGCGAATCTACTCAGAAGTGTGGTACAATTAAATTATTCAGTTGTAATTACATGGTTTGTCATTTACCGTGTCAAGAATAACTATCGTACATTATTTTTTGCATATTGAAATTAAAATGTCTGCTGATTAGTATTTGTACATATATTTAACATTTTTATGATTATTTAATAAATCAATAGAATGTATTTTAGTAATCTGTATCGACATAGATGTATTATTGCAATGTATTTATAATATGTAATTGAATATATAAAAATCATAACTTTGATAATCGTAAGTCATACAGAAAAATTGTCCTTTAAAAAATAAGTTTAAAATTAGTTGATTAGTTCCGGTTCCACCAAGAAAGTAAAGTATTTGTATATGAATATTAAATGAAAATTGCACAAATAAAGTGGAGTACACTGAGAATAGAAACAACTCTACCACAGCATCATCATTGTGCATTCTTAGGAGCCAGTGAGGGCCAGAAATAGCTCAGGTACATTTCCTGTAATAGTACAAGTTAAGAGAAAAGAAGGCATGCACTTTAAAAATATGCTTTATATGTGTAAATGTTTTGTTATTCTTTGTTATTGCACTTGTACGTAAGTAGCAATTCTTTCCAAAAACGTGCACATAAGTTTGGATAGGCATATAAAAACTATCATGTACGAATCATCACTATTTATCATTTTTGTGTTCTATTTTGGCTTCCTTTTTCTTTAGATTTTCATGCAGTCCATACGGTTTTTTAAAATGCACATAGATTACTTAATATCTGGAGGCCAGAATGATACGCCTATACGAAAAAGCTTTCCGCTCGTTGTGAATCCGATAATGTATATAAAAAGCCAAAACAAGTTTATCCTGAATCCACTACATCTATGTAAATATGCCCTAATCTAATACAATATAGGAAAGCTGGTAGTTGAGCTATTTACTACGTTTTGTAGTTCAAGAATAACAACAAAAATTGTAACATTTACAAGTCTTTCTACCCCTTCCAATCTCCAACGTATCTTATCCTATACAACTTTCTCTTTGTATTTACCCATACAATACATTCTCTATGAATGCATACTTATTTTTTCAAAACTATGACAAAATACAGACAGAAGATAACAAAAAACTTCAAGTTTCTGTACACGACTTCTTTTCATACTTTCACATCGCATTCTTTTGCTTATCGTTAGTATTCACATTCATATGGTCATGTTTTCAACGTTTCCTCCTAATTTCTTTGCAGCATTTGACATGCACACGCTTACTTTTTTCAATAACGAGGAAGAAGTTTTACTAGGAAAGTTTTGAAAATCATGTACAAGACAAAATGGAAAATTGGTGCCAGGTTCAATTATATGATACAGTGTAGATATTGTTATGAGATGTCATGTAAGCAAACTGCCAAGAGTTTGACCTCTTCCATCCTGCAACTGCTCAGTAAACATAAAAGACTATGTGAGAAAAAAAGGGAGATTGAGCGTATGGAGGTGATCCGTATGAATATACAATGGCCACATAAATGCGCCATGCATTTTGATGACGAAGGAGGGTGGTGTGCACTCTGAAGGTTTCCAGCAAGAAAACCGCATGGACTTTCTCTGACAAATATCGATTACCATTTTTTCATATGAATTTCCCGTTATAAATACTCTAGTAAATATAAAAGAATTTGACCACTTTCATGATTTAAATGTCAAACCTACCTGGGCATATAGCGTAGGTTGTGTAAGGGAAACCATTTGGCTTTTACTGCAGATTAATAATGCTACCATGTTTCAAGGATGGCCACTTCATTAGGCTTTTGTAATGCTGTTAATTGGTCGTTAATCCAGAAATAAATAAAAACCGTTAATACAAAATCAATCGTTTTTCGTATTTTTTACCTATTATTTTTTGGAAAAAGTCAACAAAGAAAATGTCACTAATTTAATTGGAAACAAGATTATATCCTTACTAAAGTGCTTTATATTCAATATGAGCATAGCAAACCTTTTCGTGAAAAAACCTACAGTTGTAGTTTATCCCTGTGGAACAGCTAAGTAGGTATATAGGTCGTAGCAACTAACCTTTTCTATTTCCCATATTATTTCATAGAAATTTTTATATCAAAATAATGACAGCCAAAAGAAAGACCTGGAAGAACGGGAAAACGGAAGCTTCTTCAAAAGCAAACTGTGGAACCACAAAGCATTTTTATTATAACTGGTGTTTCCTTTCTCCTTTCTGTTCTTTATTATGACCACAAATACTAAAAAATATCAAAATACTGGTAAATATATGCGTGCGTATGTAATTGACTTCGTTGAATACTCTTTCAAAACTGGGCCACCTTCAAAAGTCATAGAAAATGGAAACGAGGAAAACGTGTGGTTTCATGCATATTTGAACAAGTGGGAGAAAATCCACAACTATGCTATATAGTTAAAAAAGTCTACGTTATGGTTTTTAAAATATTTTAAAAGTAGCTAAACCCACAAATACTACACATAAGCACATGTTTCAATTTGCAATACAAGAAGTGCTTTGGTTCATTGTAATAATATGCAACAAAAGGAAAGAATAGTGGTCAGGGAAACGGAAAGCTTTCTTTATATGCACACTGTATAAGTATTCCCTTGCATGCGAAACATTTGTAGAACGCCCCCCAAAATTCAAAACAAGTTTTTAAAAGAAAATCATAAAAAGACTTTTCTTGTGAGAAAGGCGGATGTAGACTAGGCCTACTCATTGACATCGTCAAGCTTTTTATGAGTTTTCTTCAATGTAAGTCAACTCATTCCGCTAAATATTTCCCTTTCTGGCTTTCACTTCTCTATCTTCCCAATTCCTACAGCTGTGAAATCTAAGAAAGTGGGAATAGTTAAACGATCTAACAAAAAGTTTATAATATATAAAGCGTATTATATTCCGGATGTACTGCTGGTTTATTACTTCCAGTAAAAGTGTGGTTATTTTAACACTAGTCACACAACCTCAGCATTGTAGTTGCACTAAACATACTACAATACTTGTATGTTTTTATGAACTTGATTGGCTTAATATTTTTTGCAATGCTTTTGCGGTGCGTGGGCCAATTTTTGTTACATATTTTCCCAGAATTTTTACCCAGTGGAGAACATGTTTATAAAAAGTTGTGAAAATGTAAAAGATTAACTAACTTTGCATACTGATACAGTTTTGAATTTTAAATCTGTAATGCAAACTCAAACGGTAAAGAGATGTGGCAGGTTTGTATCCTTTGCTTACTTTTGTTACTCTTTTTTATTCTTCCGCTTCATATACAACAAAAGTTTTCTGGAAAGCTTCCACTTCTCATAAGTTTGGATGGCTAACAGAACTCAAAGTGGGTAATAGGTTCGTTCCAAAGTTTTTTCCTCTTCATCCACTAGAAATAATGGTAGAACAACGTAAAAATGCGTTCATAATCCCTCTACCAATGAATAACATTATCGAGTGAATGTCTTTCGCATTCATACAAGTGCAAATAATAACATTAGTGCTGATACTATTGATACTGCTTTGCCACCATCAACACCGCTAACAACTTTTATTATACAAACGCAATTTTATCTTTTCAAAGCTTACCTAACTTCATTTGCAACGCTTTCTCTTTCTCTTTAAATAGGGAACGATAAAAAGGAGATATGGCAAGAGAAACTTTTACTTTGCTAGATTTATGCACAATATACAGCGCAGCTGCTGCTCATCCACCGTAAACTTATTGTTAAATTGAGTGTATTCAACTAGATCTATGTCAAGTATGCTTGATGTGCTTTGAAAAGGAGAAAAATCATTTTGTACTTTGCTTAGCTGTTATCTTGTTACAATCATTCAAAAGATATGTTAAATTTATTGGCATGATGTAAATTATTTCAAAACATTATCACTACAATACCCATTACCGTATCCCCTTAAATTAATAAAGAACAAGACAAGAATTAATAAATTCCATGACAGTTTTCACTTTTATTTTAACTTAATGAATAGAACTTTCAAACAAAAAGCGATGGTTTAAAGCAGTTATCGTTAGCGAAACAATAATTAAAAACATTCTTAAAATCCTTTAAATTTAATGTTCTAAATTTTATTAAAGAAATTACCAATTAAAAAATAATTTGTATAGTAAACCCCGAGAATTATAATGATCTAGAAAAGGCTTCAAGTTTGTATTGTTTATCTCTTCTGCTTTGTACTAGGTGCAAAAAGTTTGACATTGTAGCATGATACATTTTCCCAACCTTAAACGGTTTGTGTGAAAGTTGTCTTGTTTGCAAAGAGCATAGAAAAAGCTTTGCGTTTACGAGAATATTCTCAATTTACTACGTGTTGTCCTCATCCCAGGATTACAAAGTTTTAAATTGAAATTCCAATTGTGAGAAGAGAAAGAAAACATTTGCGAGAACAAACATCCAAAATCTGTATAATACGATGGAGTTAAGTGAGTCATTGTTGTTTTTGTAATCTTATTTTAGCGCGTCTACTCTTTGTTGTAATCTTGTTTGCCAACAACTGTGCTGTTGTACCCGGAGTGAAAAAGGTAGCATTTGTCCAACAGTCTAACTGCTTATCACTTTTTTGTAGGGCAACTGAAACATCCACCAAACCAAATAACGAAATTCGACAAGAGCATAAATATTTAACCATTGTTATGTTGTTCTAATATTTTCGCTTTTCGTAAACGATGTAACCCAGTACTAAAGAAAAATCACATCTTTCGTACATATGCATAAATCTGAACTAGTTTCATGATTTAAATTAATAAAAGGAACCAATCTAGTCCTGGTTTTAAATATAAAACTAATCAATATATTTACTAATAATTGCATTGCTGGGTAAAAAAATTAAATTGAGAAAAGTTTTGTCCTGTTATACCTGTTTTTACAGATTTAAATTTACTGCAACCACTACGCCTGCGAGTTTAAATGTCCTCTGCTAAAACTTCCTGAAAGTTCTTCCTAACTTTTATTTGCTCATTTTTAATGAAATATAAAGCGTCAATTTATACGTTAAAAGAACAATTTAGCATGTTTTAATACAAACCCATGGATAGATTTTATAGTGATTTACCAAATATCAGAATTGCAAATAAAACTTGTTGAAACAAGTCGAATTTACAGTGATTGTTTTTCACTTGTCAATGTACAAAAAGTAAAAAGGGAACAAAGGTTTGACTACGCTTTACAGACAAGAAACACAAAGAGTCTTTTTATCATTGTGAAAGTTGCTTGTTCAAAGAAGCGTTCCTGTATTAAACCAATCAACCGTAAAGTATGCTACCCAACCAGCCCAGTTGATCTTTCCAGCCTTGTGCTACGTTTTCTTTCATATAACAATCCACAGTTAACGTCACCCTAAAAAATCCTTTCTCCAGAAAATATGCATATTCATGTTTTCATAGCATACTTATATTTAACTCATGCATGCTCAACCGACAAAGTAAATTTCTGGTGTATATATACATATTTTTCAAAAACTGAATGTCACAAAGGTGAAAATAAGGTAGACTGAATAATTTTCTACAAATTTTCCTTTTACAAAAAAAAACTATTGTGCTTTTGTTTCCATTCCTTTCTTCAAAAAAAGAAAGTGGTATAGAAGAAGAATGGCAGTGGAAAACAAGGAATCATCAAGTGAATCGCTTGTGATGATATTCTATGAAAAGAACTGGAAGCACTTGACTTTCGCTTAGGCTGCTCCTGTAAGATTTTTCTATACAGTTATGAACATGGTTTTTTCATCCCAGTAGCAACAGTATATACTGTGCGTGTCATCATATAGGCACTTCACTAAATGTAACGTATTTTACATATGCTAGCCCTGATTTCATAGAAGACGATGAAACTTTTGAAAAAAGGATAAAATAATAGGGAAGTGGAAGCAGGAGAAAAAGGAGGATAAAGCAGGACTGAAGAATGGAGTGCACTAGAGAGATTTGTCCTAACCGCATGAATAAGGCTTGACAAGAGATTTCGTTTGAATATCAATACGTTTATTGCCGGAGGGGATTGATGTCCTTTCTATTCTATTCTGACAAAACACGGTATGCAAGATGAATGCATGTCATGCTTGCTTTCCTGTTTCTTTTGTACGCTTTATACAAATCCTATCACTACCTCTTTCTCCGTTTCTTCAAATATATAAATACATACATATTTTTTATTTGCTTGCAATTTTCTAGAATATTACGAAATAGGCGATGGATAAGTTAACTCTCTTTCATGTAGAAAGTAAAAAAACAGTTTTGTCTCCGGATAGGCCTTTGGTTGGGTTTTAAATGATACCGTACTCCCTTTTATATTTTCTGTCGCAATCTTTTCATTCTGGCTTCTTTACTTTCACCCTTTTTAAAATGCATCTCAAACCACCACGCTGTAAAGGATACCTTGTTCTAATAGTGCGAAACCTATTCCAGTCGTACAACAGTATAGCGCCGCTGCTATAACAAAAAATAGTATGCAAGTAGAAAATAGATAAACCATAGATTGCTTTCTATTCCAGAGTCATTCTTAACTAGTTAAGGGACCATTCAAAGTTTAATGCTTGTGAAATAAAACATTTGATTAAATTCATTTTAAATCATTTTTAACAGATTAGAAAGCTACAAAAAATGTTAAGTCAAGTAGTAAGAATCTTCACTTGTATGTATGGTTTCTCGTGCTTTACTAGTTAATACCTGACGTAAGTGTTTTGTTTCAATGACAAAATTTGTAATATAATACATGTACTTTATTTTCATGATTTTCTACTACCATGATTGTAAAAGGGAGTAAGGTCAGCCTGAAATAATAACAAGCTTCATCATGCTTCTGTCTACTGCCGGACGATACATTGGATTGTCCAAGGATGCAGCAGCTGCGTGTCAATATCAAAAACTAAGTGTGGGTGACACTTGGCAGTTGAAAGATGTCGAAAACATCTTCTTCCCTTTGTCTATGAACACGAGCTTCTATGTTTAAAAAATACAGTGCTTGGTCTATCTAGTAAGAAAATTATTGCGTTACGGCAAGCAAGCTTCCTTTATTGCATTATTCAGGATGATACAGTTTCCCTCTTTATTTTGCAATATGTACATGCTCCCATATTCATTCAAGCCAAATGTGTTTTGCTTTGCTACAAGTGCAGCAGAACATATTTTCCTCGTAGTATTAGAAACGTACGAAAATATTGAAGAAGAATCGAAATAAAGAAGTAACTATTTCCGTCCCATTTTGGCTGTATAATTTTTTACTATATGCTCCTTGCTCTTTATCCTTTTTTTTTGAAAAAGCGTAAAAAGCAAATACGCTCAATGTAAAGTAACAATAACATCCTTCACTAATACTCTCTTTTCCTTTCTATTCATTGTCTAACAGCTAGTTTGCTGACGGGTCTGACTTGCAAAGGAGGGAAAAAATCAAGCAACAGCAACACATTCTTCACAACTTTATCGCCATCACCTACCACTACAAACTCTAGAAACTGCAGGAACTGCAGAATGGCCAACTTTCACTTGGCTCTGTTTTACTGAAATTGTTACTTGAACAATACTGTTTTCCACTCCTTCCTTCTCTACCTCTCTAGGGAAATCATTTATCTCCGGAAAAAGGAATATCAGCGTGAGTAGTGAGTGCGGCGACAATGTTACACTATTTAAGCTTAAATATACATATTACAGGAGGTTCACGACGACGGTAAAGGATAGGTGGATAGAGACAC
This sequence comes from Lepidocyrtus cf. nigrosetosus NNG-2020, assembly GCA_027744615.1. Taxonomy (NCBI): domain Eukaryota; kingdom Metazoa; phylum Arthropoda; class Collembola; order Entomobryomorpha; family Entomobryidae; genus Lepidocyrtus; species Lepidocyrtus cf. nigrosetosus NNG-2020. The sequence goes on along the minus strand of JAHZNK010001183.1, from coordinate 12,240 downwards.
AGTGAGAGAGCCAGGAAGATTGTTAGTTTTTTCCACGATACTCCTCCACGAAGATGTATATTAACTCATTCAACCCAATTTAATTTCAAGACACTTTTTCTGTTTTTGTTTCAAAAATTATTTTCATCGCGAGCTTGTTATTTTTCCTCGTGCATATTATACTAGAGGACACATCCTCCTTGAAATTTACCTCTTCAACTAAAAACAAACAAGAATACATACAAAAAAGAATTATTTACAGAAAAATATTTCTCAGATTTTTTCTCCGATCATTAGCAAATCCTATTTTTATAAGCGTTGACAATCAAGGCAAACAAAATCCATAAAGGGAACATTTTATCAAATTGACAGGGATTTGACAAGGTTTGGTTAAGGAATTCATAATACAGTATGCTTGATGAGTTAGAAGATGTAAATATAAAATTTGAGTAGTTATCCAGATTTTTCTAAACGCATTAAACCAATCTTTGTGAATGATAGCAATTTTCTCGTGAAAGCTAATAGAAAAACTAATCCGTCAAATAAAACGGGTTGCTATCAAGTGATGTTCCCTTTTTTCTTATGAAAAGATAAAATTCCATTCTATCCTCAATCTTCACTCAAGGAAGTGCAAACGTCAGCGCAAAGACAAATGCGGTTTAAGTTGACTTCTATAGTCATTCTTCAATATCTTTTTTTCATACCTTCAACTTCATCAACTTTATTTTATCCACACTACTGGAGTATACTTTCTTTTTGTTTTCTTATAAAATGTTTCTTATTATAAAACCCGCAAAGATAAAAAAGTAGAGCCTTATTTTCAACCATAATGTGGATCAAAAATAAGTTAGCTATATAATTTATTTGAAGGGTATATAAACACTTAATCAGATTCCTCGTAGTATGTATATCATTGTAAAATAACTAGACATGTGTGTATTTTGTCATAAAATCTTGACATTCTATGTATATACGTACACATTTCAGTATATTTGGGATTTTCGATAAAGCTTTTAAAAACTACAATGTAAATTATATTCGAACAAATTTATAAAGACTTTTGAACATTATGAAATTAATATACCTGGTTAATTTTTAAAGCGTGGAAAGCAAAGAAATTTTTAGATTTGTATAAAATAGCAAAAGCATGCTCGAGTCGTGCAAAATTCACATTGGCTCGTAAGATCACGTAAATTAAACGTTTTCTACAATTATGTAAGCCCAAACAATCAAATATTTTTTGATTTTCCAAATATTATTATTTTTTACTCAAAACATTAAAATGATAAATATAGTGCAACTAATTTTTCCATTTCTGTCAAGAATGTTACATTTAACTTATGTACATGGCTTTCAACTTGGTATACGATATTTAGGATTTTCTCACTTTATAGAATAACGAGAGCCTTTGATGTTCAGTGAAACGGAAGGTCGTGTAAATATTTCTCATAAAATCTAGGGCTGCACGGTTAATGAGTTGGAAACTGCGCGTGGTTTCAGTTTATGTGTGGCGGCAGACAATTTTAGACAAATTGACTGGTAAGCAGAAATAATAATTTCATAAAAGTCAGACTATTGAAATCTCCTATATTCTTCCTTTTTTAACTATGTTGACTATCATTTACTTGTCTTTTACTGTTTGATAGTTCCTTGTCAGATTTCTTACGCTTCAGCTCACAAGTGTAAAATGCGACGTATAATATTTAGTAATAGTGATAAGAATGATAGATTTGTATAAGCTTTTGGATAAAAATAATTCTTTTCAATTAATCTTTTCACTATAGAAGATATTAAACTTGCTCAGTCTAATACAACTAAAAAATGATACACGATACCTACGTTTTTATAAGTCACATGCACAGGATTTGTTTCCAATTTTCCTAAAATGCATTTTAGTTTGTTTGTACTTGATGCATCGTCATAATACCTTAAACAAGTCAATGTCAGATGAGATCTTCAAGATTCAGTAATATTTATTAGCAACTACACTTTTAAGACAAAAGCAATGGAAGAAAGCTGAAAAGGGAAAGCAAAAAACACAATGTAAAAAATGAAAGCATTGAACTGTTTCTAGCATGAGAAAATATCCAGTGTGTGTTCTAGTTGCATTACACAAAGAAAGACAACCTTTAGCATCCTCCAGTCAATTAGAGTCTTTTAAAAATTTACAAGCAGGAATACACAAGTAAAATTTTACTGTAAATCCCCAAGTTTGAGTTCCACTTCTATTTCGTCTACCTGCTAACTCTAACGTAGGGAAATCCAAAACTAGATTTCACATTGATTGTCTGTCTGTATTATATTTTAACAACGTAAAATTGTACAAAGAATAATTACAAGTCGATTTTTGAATTACATCTACGCATTTATTTTTAAGAATCTTTCAGTTAGTTTTTGATTTGCGCTTTTTCTTTAATCAAGTGTGCAATTTATAATACTCTACATCCGCTCATAGATGTGTTCTGTTTGTATACCAAACTTTTTAGTTGTGAGGAAAAAGAATGACTTTGGCTCCCAAATCCCCACATTTGCTTTAGAATTTCTATCAAAGACGGTTATTATGTGGTTGAATAGTAATAAGTTTATGTGTACAGCGTTATTATCAATAAAGATTTGTTATCCGCTACGGAGTAGTTTTTTCAACAAATTTGCATTTGTAGTTTACCATGTGAAAGGTTCCGGATAGGGAAAATATGAATTTCCGATGATTTATGACATGTTGGGTGTGCGTTAAAATTGGTAGACATCGTAGTTGAGTATCGGGAAAAACAAGGGAACAAGGTTCTCCCGTGCTTTCTCTCGTCTACCGCCTATTATCTTGCGGTAAAGGGGATGGACGAGGACGGGAAAAGGGATTGATGAGAAAAAGGAAAATGAATAATATGAATACATGCATCCCTGTCTTATTGGAGCGAGGAAGATGAGCCTTTTAACAACATACATCATTCAATGCACTAGTGGCTTAACTAACTAGGAGAAAGCAAAATGCTTTGATGTTTTTTATTTCTTATTATGAAGTATATAGTCTAAACACTGCATAATATTACTCTGCTTTTGAATCTATTTATTACTACGGGTTTATAGGTTTAGAATTATAAACCATTAACCAAGGACTCAATAGTCAGAAAGCAGAACCAATTGGTTGGCTTGTTAATCGAAAGATGTATAAAGGATATGGATGAAGTTTTTTTTGTGTGAAACTGTTGAGTGGCGAATAGAATGATGGAAGCGTGCACATACTCACAGGAAAGGTTTTCTCGTCCTACTTACTATTATCCTGTATGCCTACTGCATGCTAAAATATTTCTTTTTCAAACTTCACTTTCACTTTCTTATAAGAAAAAGAAGCGTATCGGGTTACTATAGACTTTCTATTTTGTAGTAGATAAAATAGCGTGCCTTTCACGACTAATGCAATGTTTTAAAGAATATACAGAGATCATTGTATTGCGGTTGATTTTAACAAATCTGACGTGTGTCCAGGCAAGAACAAGCCTTCTACCAAAAACCCAGTTTTCGTGCTGCTGATTACTGTTTTTTGCTGGCTAATATTAGTTTAAGTAAATAAGTCGGGACAGGTACAGTTGTATATTGAAAAGGATAATAGTGATGGTGATGTGAAAGTTCTACTATTTATGAGACTACCCCCTGTATTACACATAAGGGACGAGTATTTTATAAAATCATCTCATCCGATACTAGCAAATCGTATTTCTGTCCACGATTTTCACTGATAATATCCTAAGATCAATTGAACTGGTAGCTTTTCCTCCTTTACTTTCGTTTTTGCCAACTTTGAGCTAACAGCATGTTGATTTTGCGTGATCTTTGAACATAATGAGGAATGATGGGACTTGAATCTTCCGAGGCAGAAGGGTATACATGCAATTCATGCATACCTACACCTACAAGACCGGTATAATATGAAATAAATATAAAATTCTTTCATTTCCCCTTTTTCAGTAAATGTGTCCGACAAGGATGATGACGATGATGATAAAGAAGATGATTGTGTTAAAATTAAATGGATAGGAAGAGATGAAGCATGCTGAAGCCGCTGGACCTCATAGGAGTTCCTCCGTCAATCTTCTCTTATTACTCGATTTATACTACTTTACCGCAGTAGTTTCTTCCTTTCCTCTAACCACATGACCGTTGTCAATTTATTCTTGGATTTTTACCCTCATTTATTTACACCCATCCCTTTGCAATTGATTAGCTGTTAGTATTGCTGACGAAGATTTTACTTAAATTGAAGATTTCCTTCGTAAACTAAGGTAAAAGGGTTGCACAACGTTCAACCAACGCAGTAACTTTTTAGTCCTAGCTTGGGGTCTCCACTAGATCATAACCGGCTGCCTACTTTATGAAATCATGTTTTGAGAGGAAGAAATACATTATACAAATTGTGAAATAAACTAAATCGGTAAAGGTTATTGACTTTCACTTCCTTACCAAAAATAACAACTTTCCAAAGTTAATAAAATTGCCAATCAAAAAATCATTCCACACAGCTTAAAATAATAACAATTTACAACCTAATGATACATGACGAGGTAAATCATTAAACACCGTTTTTGAAATTATTTTGTTTCCCTTACAAAATTTTAATGCTGTTGTTTTTCTCTAAAAGATTATATTGGACCAACGCCCCGTGAAAAATGAATTTGAGTTCTATTTTTAGACCCGGACAAATCCTATATTTCTTTTATTTATTTGCTATGATTTGTTTTATCATATATAAGTTCATATAAAATTTCGTTGCACACTATGTGCTATTTAATGATGCATTGCCTACAATTGCCCATTTAAGAAAAGAATTTTGATTAACGTGAAGCAAAGTTTGTCTATTTATGAATTGTTGCACCATATGCATGTACTGATATGCAAAACAATGTTTGAAAATTGCACCGTTGACTTCCGTCACTACAGTAGCATAAATTTACCAACTTCCAAGGATAATAACACAGCATAGGAGGAAAACTACTGACTTGTTTCTTTTAATAATACTGAATATGTGTACTTACGCTGCATTGATAGGCAAAGTTGGACTAATTTGACGATGGCTTCATTTTTTCTAACAATTCATTTCAAAAGATAATCATAAGAAACGGAGAAAACAAAAAAGTTGTCTTATATGAAAAACTTTGTAGTTATAAAATGATATTAGCAATATAAAAAAGGATGCACGAACTCATTCTACTTTTTTTGCTTTCTTCATTGTCATCTTTTTAACTCTTATTTTCTTTTCCCGTACTTATCTCTATACTCCATCGCATTTACAGGAGTCGTGATGGAAGAACGGAATAAACTACGGAAGGACAGAAATATAAAGAAAACTTTTTCTGGATAAACCAGGGAATGATAATCATTTCGGTCGTGACGAAGAGTATTCCCAAACTTAATGGACGGCATTGCACGCAAGAAAAAACTATCTAACTTAATGTTAGAATGAGATAATAGTAAAAAAGAAGTCGAAGGAGTATCGCTGTAATGAAAAAATCCAAAAAGAAGGTTTGTGTTCTACCTGCTAGCAATGCCGTGAGGCTTCTTATAAAACCGCTATTAAAATGTGAATTGTGAAGACTTTTTTAAAATCTTCTTTGAGAATTCATTTCATGTTTGCGTTTTAAACAGGTAACTTTATGACTACCACATCTTACTCGTTTAGGTCTATATGCTTACAAATAAAATTTATTTATTAACTTAATTTCAATATTTTTGCTAAAACAAGGGAAAAAATCGACAGTTGGTTGCTTGCTATGTTTTATCTTATAAAATTTAAAAAGTCTGTTAATTTCGATGATAATTTAACAAAAAGACATTTTGCAAAGTTTATTCGTGGAGGGGTTAAAAGAAAAGTTATTTTGGAAAACTAACAGGAAAGAAAGAGTAATAATATATAATCGGCATGATTAACTACACAACGCTACTACCCCGACTGTGTTTCGTGTTCAAATAGTGAGTTTTCTTTCATTTTTGAAATAAAACTAGACGTTTTTCACATAATATTGAGGTTATGAGCTTTACCTCAGATGATACATGCAAGGGTTACATGCAAATCTCTTTCTCCGAACACAAAATTCCATAATGTTATCCTCTGCCTTTAACTAGCAATAATTGACAAATACGAAACAATGCAAAAAGTAATACAATTTTAAAGCAGTCTGAAAATATCTAAAGCCAGATGAAAACTTAAAGTAGCTTGGATGCGTGGATTAGTGCTTTGGAACTTGAAACTGCTTCAATATGACTATTTGGATGAGTACAACCTCACAACATAAGCCCCATTTCATTTCCGGTTGTTTCTGCATAAATGCAACTGCAATTGTAAGGAGTTCTGTGAAGAGAAACAAAACGGGGATACTACGGCAGAACTACTAACATCATCATTGATATAGAATTACTCGATTCAAATAGATCTCTAGTTTATTATACCAAAAGGGAAAAGTTGAGCGTCAATAAATGAACTAGCAGAGGAGCGCAATACCGTCGCACACCACTTCACGTATCATCTAAATAATATGGCCCATGTCTTTGAGCTCCTCTTTTTATGCCTTGTTTTCTTTTTACTTTCTCCGACCAGCTACCTGTCAGTATAGTTAACGTAGAAATGGGAAGTGGAGCCATGTGCCTACAACAGTAGTACAAACCCAGTCTTATTTCTTCTCTACCTTGTACATGTTATCTTTGGAATTAATGGATCCACTTCTCTCCACGACTCCTCGTCCACTTTCCAATTTTGCTGAACTTCTTTGATGTTTCCTGTGTTATACACATTTCTTGTCTACCCGTCCTTCTACCTTCCACTCTTTTGCTCTTTCTCGGTGGTTTATGAACACGGATTTGAATCATTGGCAATATTGCAGCACATACAAACAAGTAAAGTTAGATTAGACTATGAGGCACATAAAAAATAAATTTGTTCCCTCTAGTATGCATACAATATTCTAGAAAATATGAATTGAAACAAAAATAAAAAACTAGTAACAAGAAATCGTTGCATGTTCCAAATAAATTGCTTATGGATTATACCAAAGTCATTCTATTTCCACTTTTTGCCACTACTATGGCGCTCTGTGGAAAATTTCGCGCCAACTTAATCATAAACTTTTACTTACATGTCGAATATTTAAACTTAAATTTGTGGGAACTATAGTATTTTCATTAGACTGGATGACTTCTAAACCTCTGCTCTTTTAAGCTTATTTGAATAGAGTTTATAAAGTTCAAAATTTGGATAAAAATAGAAATTGAAAATTAAAATGTTTTGTAATTATACAATACCTACGTAGGTATACATTGATAGAAGTTTGCAGCCAAATTAGGTTTGTAAGCAATTCGCATGCTTAGGTTTAGCTGTGGCTCCCAGTGGAATTGTTTTCGTTGGGCTAGTACATGCTACATGTATTATTTATACCTCGTAGGTAGACTCTTTCTCTTTTGTCTCCATTTCCTTGAATTGGAATGCTACTACATAAATAAAGTCGTAGCGCATAGGTACCTATTATACCGGTACAAAAAGCAATTTTCTATTTACTTGAAAACTACAAAAATCGACAGAACAGAATGCAACATAGACTTTCCTTAATTTTCCTAGTTCTTACAGAATTGATGATGTACATATACTACAGAGAAAAAGAAACTAGCACGTAAAATGTAGTTTTTAAGGTCACTGTCCCTCATCGTTCGTAAAATGCTACTTCCTTTCTTTTTAATAGCCATTCATTATCATCCACTATAAAAGCAGTAGGGGATGTTTTTTTTCAACTTTCAAGACGAGAATTCACACATATGATGCTCATTAATTTACCAACTTCAAAGGTAAATGGTGTCTAATTTTTTCTAAGGTGGATCTTATTAGCTCCCCAGACATTTATAAAGGGTTAGTCGGCGAGTGAATCATTTTGAAGTTTCCCATTATAACTCAACAGGACAATGTTCAAAGCCCTTTCAACTTTTTTACTAATTTGTCGCAGGTTTTTTATCGACAATCCTTTATTCTTTCAATTCAAATTCATAATATTCTTACATCGTAATGAGTTTTTTTTGGGGCAACAACAACGCTATGATTATTACAGTGTGATTAGGGTTTCCTAACATACATATTACTAATGTAAAGTGTAAGTCAGGCAATAATTTCTTTTCTTGTAAGTAACTCTAAAAGCCGACAAAATTCTCATGACGTTTTTATAATGACCTTTTCGGTGTTTGTGGGTTGTTCCTCTTGTCATGGCAGTATTTGTAATAGATCGCTAAAGCAAAGCTTGTTCAATACACTTCAAAACCAACGTGGACTTTCATGAATAATTACCCTTCTCTTTTGGACAAAATGAGCCAATACTTACTCCTCCAGTTGATTATTTTATTTTCGGTGTTTTCAACTTTCACCAAAGTATTTGCACTCTGGATTTAAAAACAGGAGGAAATATGTGAAAAAAATTTTGTAGTAAATTTACTACAGAGTACGGAAATTCCATGGAGTCTGGGCCTTTAAAATATAAATTAACCAATTTGGAATTTCTAGCTAATCGTGAGTTGTTCTAAATTTCTTTCCTTATTGTTGGACAAAAAGAGGATTTTTAAGAGGCACAAAACTCATACATTATTGTCTATGAAATTGGAAGGTCCTTTTTAAAAGAAGAGCTTGCTATGTAACATATGGCACCAGGCACTGTTATTTCTTACGAGTTTGTCACTTACTTTATGTCCTGACAGTTTCACGTTACGTGGTGACAACATGATTAGATGTTGGCCTTCAGTCATAGCTTCTGATCAATACAAAAACCCATAATGGAATACCAATACGAAAACTTTGTATTGTGATGTACAAGCACGTCAGGTATGTAGTCAAGGAAATAAAAAAAACTTCGAAAATATCAAATTGTGTCTAAACCAATGAAAATCCTTCTGCTCTATTTCGGCCTTATGTAAACCGTGTTTTAATTGGAAAGAACATGACAAAAGAATATTGACAAGGATGATGGACTAGCAAACTTCTTGAAATTAGAAAATATCTTTAAAAATTAAAGTGTTAAGCGTATTCTATGTAATTGTACATTAGCTTGTAAGGTAGCCATTCTCCCAAAACGTTTGTAACCTTATCTTTCCTAATGAAATGATATATATCGTCTATCTATTTCTAAGAACAATAAAATTCATTTACAAAAGCTGTCCTGATAAAATTTTGCATTCATATGCATAATATAAAACTATGTGCTGATACTTTCTCCACTTTCTTTTCTGGTAAAATCACGTTTTCCCGCTGCAGTAACACTTAAAAAGGTTAAATGTTTTATTTTCTAGAAACTTCCAAAACTAGAAATTTATTATGGCGATCAGAGTTCTTTGATCCTAATGTCATATTAATAACTAACGGCTAGTATTATTTCACTTTATGTATATGTAATCAAGCATGTAGCCTGTCATCAGTGTATAGTAGTAACACGTGATATTCTCTGTCATTTACAAGGTAATATGAGAACTGCCAAAGTTATATGAAAAGAGCGGATATTTTCTCTATTAACTTTCATAATTTCTTGGTCCCGTATGATACGTGTCCGGGAGAAAGCACGAATATTCTAAAATGCTAAAGAGCAACGCAGGTAATTACTTTTATTCCTATAGGGGTCTGTCGGTGAGTGGAAAAGAAAACTCATTTAATCCACTTACCACCACCAACCACATCACCACTAGCACCACTTTTTTAATATTTATTAAAAAACAAAGTCATAATAAATAAATGTTTATGCGGTTTAACGATTTTGTGTGAATTGCTTTTAATTGCATGTAACAAACTCAAATTGAAGTACCTAGTTATTCTACTAGTATTGATTAATTTTTTCTCGTCAAATATGATCAACTATAATATTTAGAGTTAGGTATAATTTTAGATCGTTCGTTTTATGCAAGGCATAGACATGGCAAAGATTTTAATATAATTTTAACAATGTAATATGAAACAAGAGAAAACAAGACGCAGGTGCATTTTTGTGGCATTTGAAGGTGTTTGTTTACAATTAGCCCCAAATTGTAACCTGATGTTCTTTCAAAGTATATTTTATATTCTTCAAAATATTTCAATAAATTTATCAATTGTAGAACATTTTTGTTTTACACTGAATAGGTTTTTATGTATATAGGCTAATACAGGTCTCGTTTTATACAAAGGAAGCAACTCGACGATAAATTATTTGCAACGTATAATTGTTATCTACTTCCCATGAAAGCCAATATTGATCCTTATTCTATTGAATTTTCACATTCGATGGTATTTGATCAATTAAAAATTAAACGCACGAAAGAAAATTATGATAGCCATAAATCATGATAGAAGGAAACCCCGATAACATTCATACCTGACTAAATAAGACATTTATTGTAACGATTCAACAGAGTGGATAAGAAGGGTTCACTTATTTGCAGAAATCATGAAACCGTAATCTGTCATCAACAACGTGTTAGGCTATATATATATGGCTACTTAGATCATTCCCGGATGGGTGGTTACTTACACCATGAAATTTCATTAATATCCTGCTGCTTTCTTCCACGATATAATCAGTGCACCTCATGTCTTTCTCAGAAAGAATAACGGAAAAAATGAACATCAGCTCTATTAATAATGTCAGAACAAAACTCACAAATGTGCATACAGTTTAGCTAAATATATTATCATCATCCTATTCTAAGGAGGAAAATAAGCTGAAAAGGAAGATTGGTTAGAGGGCGATTTATTCAGCTGTGATATGTAATATGTGTTTGGTTGGTTGGATAGTTGATTGCTCTTTGGCTTCACTGGTTTTGTGCTCCAGTGCAACAGCAGTACTATATACGTAAGTATGAAAAGTCACTCAAGCAGTTCCCTCTTTTACTCGTCAAGTTTTAGACTTTTTTATCATATTTTAGTTACATTTTGTTTCGTTTCAAGACATTATACATCACATTAGTGGTTGGAAATATGGAGAAAGCAGCATTATAATATCTTACATAAGCGTATTATTACTATTACCTGGATGTGTCCTCCGCATCATATTACACAGTCATTGATTTTCCATGTCGTATTTTATTCTTCATGACTGAATCTATTATCATAATGTAATGTGTTGCCTCTTATAATCCGAGATTATTATCATTATTTTCTGTACCTTTTACCAGCCTGGCCCTACCTTTGCGATTTAAGTTGCAATGTTATTGCAGTACTCTTTTGGTACTTTCTCAAAAACCTTAACGGAGATAATATGAACAAAGAGAGAGGAAAAGTTATTCTCCCGTGAATACAATACAAAAATATGAAGCTTAAAACTGAATGTAAATTATGTGATATTATTTTTTAAAATATAACACTAACTAGAAATAAAACCCATTATGAATGCAAACAAACCTCATTAAATTGCATGCACAGTGCTGTTTTTTTTTAGAAATTAGGCAGTTATTTGCTGATTTGCGGCTTCTAAATTTCCCTCTCATTCGAAAAGCAACGAGCATACGAGCAACGATTCACCAAAAATATTAAAATACATTTGCACTTGTTTCTTGATTTATTTATGTTAAGGAAAATGCTTTGAAAATTTATTTCAAAATGAAATGTTAAATTTACAAAAACCTCCTCTAAATAAAATTTAAGGTGTGTTTCTATTATTACCCAAAAATGAACTTTTACACTGCTGGCCTACTTATTGAAAGGCGAAGGCTTACGTGTAACGAAATTGTATTTAATCACAACCAGTCACTCATATAGTATAACATTTTTCGTATTATATCACGACACGAGCATTTACTTTTGTATGCAAACAGGCCATACTGCCGTTCCTACTATTTAAATCATATCAAAAAATGATAGATATAAAATAAAACATTTTATTTGTAGGTTATATAAAACAAATCCAAAAAGGAATGCAATATTTTTCCTATACATTGCGTAGAAATAAGAATTGGTCGATAGTGAAAGGTTTTGTACAAACTGTGTACTTTCTAACCTCTATACAGTGTTGTCATATACCTTTATAAAATTGGTTCAGGTGTTCCCAAATTGACATTTATTGACTTTAGTCACCACCACCTTTGCACTTCTTTTGTAATCTTTTCCAGCCTGCTATTCCTATTTCAAATGCTCTGTTACAAAGTACGTACTTATTATTAGCAAGAGCAATAATGCAGGTAGTAGAGAAACGATCCTTTCTCCATGACTTAAGTTTACCTTTGTAAAACCCGTTTCTATATACGCATAGTGAGCTCGTTCAATCAAAAGTAGACGCTACT
>JAHZNK010001182.1:0-10026 GCA_027744615.1 Lepidocyrtus cf. nigrosetosus NNG-2020 | reverse complement strand
AGGCAGAACAGGACAACAACAACAACACCAGTAATGGAAACTAAAAGAAAGGAAAAGTCAGAGAGAAAAGACGAAGGAAAAGTGAAAAGGAACCCTCTTTACTCCCATTTATAAACAATCCTTTCTTCCCGGTGAAGGTATACAAACAGTGCAAACTGTAGACTGACATAGGTGGGAAAATAAAGATAGTGAGACGCAAACCTGAACACTATGCTTTGTCGTTGTTGGTCGCCTTCAATTCACTTCCTGGTTTGCTCTCTGTTCCTCTGATGCTGGCGCATGTTGTTGATAATGATGAGATTGTCGTTGGGTGAGATGCCATGCCACTTAAACATACGTTTTTTCACTCTTAGCATCATAGCAAAAAAATCGCCCTTTAGATTATATTTAGACTGTGAGTGAGTTGCTGAAGAAAGTAGAATGGCCTAAAGATGTTGATTGCTGATGATGCGGATTTTTTTGAGAGAAGATTCCCCAAGTGGGGGAAGACCGACACAAATTGTTGTATTTGTGTCGAATGACATTATGCATTATTATGTAAGAAGGGATGACTGTGGAGACAAGCTGTGTAAGGTAAAATGTCATGAAGAATTATTTGTCCACTTTGGCCCATTAACATGCATTAGCAGAGAATGAGAAGACGAGGGCAGGACAGAAGGATGGATAACATATCAAAAATGTTCGTTTTCATGTATGTATAACAAATTCACATTAAAATAAGGTAAACAAGGAAGGTGGACGGAAAAGAGTTGGAGGTAGGAGAATAGAAGAAAGAATGAAAGGGAGAAAAAGAAGCAAAGAGTTGTGGATGATATTTATTTATACATTTTTTCCACTCAGACAATAACAAGGGTAATGGAATGTGCAAATACACATAAAAGTCGACAAGTGGACATTCAATTCGAAAATAGAAAATGAATAGAAATGAATGGAGGAATGTGATCCGTGTCCGGGTTTGTAGTCCGCCATTCATTTATAGGAAAGAAGAGAGAGAGAAGAGGAATGAACCAAACAAAACGGGTCGAGTTGAGACTAGGTAAGTTTTTCTGGTTAAAGTATATTTATTTATTTTGCTTTTTTCTTTCTTTTTCTCTGTCAATGTGATGCTACCAAATATGCTTCTACCATTTTAGTCCAGACCAGAAAAAAACTGAAAACGGAAACGAGCGTATCATTCTTCCGGTGAAGTATATGGGAAAAAGAGAGCGGGTGGAAAAGGAGAGAGAGAATGGAGACGGGAGGGAGAATGGTGTCACACAACAACAGGGCCAGTGTAGTGGGCTCTCTCACAGTGCATGAACCCCTCTTGATCATGATGATGATAATAATGTTGTGATAGAGCAATGGCAACTGGCAACCTGCTTTTTATTTCACTTTTTACCTTCTTTCTCTTTTTTGGCTCTCTACCGGAATGAATGATGGGGAAAGCTTTTTTCAGCCATTACACAGAATATATGGCTTTTTTGTCATCGAACTCTTTTTTATATTTGTCTGTGTGTTTGCGTACCTGGTTGGGTGAGTGAACGGACAAGGAAAAAATAGTAACGGAGAAGAGAGTGAAACAGGAAAAAATTGCTGTTGAAATGAATGAATGAATGAAATGCTTCTTCTCTTTTCCTCTCCTTCTCTTAGAAAATAAATGTAGGTAAGCTAAGAGCGACGACAGCTTTTTTTGCCAATTGTGATTATTGTGACTGGTCAACAGGGGGTCACACACACACTCATAGAGCGGCACTGCTGCTGCTATGTCATCAATATGACCATTTCCTTTATGCACGTGCAGAAAAAAGTGCACAACGAAAGGATATATATAGCTGCTCATTCCACGATGAGAAACATTTCCCTCCACTTTACTTTTTCCGTTTAAAAAAAGTAAAGAAAAGAGTCTAGTAGCCAGCCCCTTCGTTTGAAAGATGAAATGAAAGCAGAGAGTATGTAGACATTACATTTAGGAACATTATCCTCATATAAAAAAAGTATAATCCATTTAGAAAAGTCGAAGAGGTCATCTTTCTTCTCTTTTTTTCTCAAAAACGTATTAATAATGTGGAATATGGGTATGGCTATTTTTACCCGCTCCCCTTTTCATTTTACCAAAACTCAAATCTCTGGTGACAATGGAACCATACTATTTTGGAGTTTGAGCAATAAGCAGTAATAGTGGGCAGTAGCCGTGTGTACTGAAGGAAATAAATAGAAAAACTGGTAACGCACATAGATTTAACCTGTTCCGTCTTCATTTCATATTTATTTACGTTTCCATTGTTGGTTGTAATATCTCGGAAGTGTTTTGTTGTTGCTATTTTTGTGGACGATCATCATGATGATGATTATTACGTGAACGAAGGTTTAGAGTCTAAACCGTTCACATTGACCAGTTAATTTATTTATGTATAAAGAGTCATTCAATGAAGGAGGAGATTGAGATAGAAGAGTAGGAAAAAAAACTTGTTTATTGTGATAATTGCGTTTTTCGCCGTTGCTAAAATAGACCTTCATCTCTTTTCGTAAATTGTGTTGAAGTAGGGAGAGAGGAGCATCAGCAAAAAGTCTTTATTTCCATTTAGAAAACAAAGTATATAGGAAAGCAAATCAACAATGGGAATAGAAACGCGTGAGTGCTAATAAAAAATGGATGATATGATGAAGAGAATTGAACTGGATTGGATTCAGCAAAAAAGGTCCAATATAAAACGCATGAACATAAAAAAGAATCGCAATAATAATAACAAGCGTGGTGATGATCGTGATGATGACCAACAAAACATAAAAAAGAAATCTACTTACATACTTTAGTTTTTTTTGGAGCTACCAAGCTTCCAAACCTAAACTATTACTACCACCGCCGAAACCACCACCGAAAATTGTAAGGGTAGCAAAAACTTGGCGGGGATAGTGATGATGACTACAATATGAAGGTAAAACTTATCCGTAAAGGAGCAAACTTTTTTGTATGCCTTTGCTCCAGCATAGCCTGTTCTGCCTCGATGTACTTACGTTACCCACTGGGAAAGGGATTAAAGAAGGAAACCGTTATTACTTATTTCCTCTCTCCTTCTTTTCTCTCCCTTCAAACTTTCTTTTTTTCCCTTTCTCGGAGAAAAAGGATACAATGTTGGTAACGACGGAGGAAAAAATAATGAAAAAATGAAGAAAAATAAGTGAAATGGCAACATGCAGCTTTTGAATATAAAATGAGAAAACAATGTCCATTTCTATGTGTGTTGTTAAGATTTCTATTTTATTATCAAAATAACATCGCCTGCCATCCTCCCAGTCACTACCAACATCATTTGGGAATTCCTCCTTCCCTCTCATTCTCTCGTGGTGTAACACTTGTATTTACGAAAGTAAAATTTATGGTGATAGAATGCATAGTATCACAGAAGCAATGACAATGAAGATGATCTTCATTATTATTATATTAACCATGCTGGTGACCTGACCATGAACATGTTGTTCATTTAGTGACAAGGTGAATAAAAAATGGGCTCAATGTTAAGTACATCCCTTATATTCACTTTCATCAATTCAACAGCTGCTATTGTGGATTTTTCCTCTGCTTCTTGGCGGCCGCTCTGTTTTTGGCGTTGTGGTCTCTGTTCTGGGGCTTCTCGTTTTACCCACCTCCGCCACACACCCTCCACTAAAAATAAGTCGGCATTTTCCAAATAGTAGAAACAGAGAGAAACATATCAAAATCCCAGCTCATGTCGTCAGAATATGTGCGGCTCATTTTTTGTAAGAGAGGAAGAATGGATTGGTTTCATATAATTCTTTTCCTCCTCCTAAATAATCGTAAATACTTCTTCCGCGTAAAAGGAAAAAATATCCCATAAATAATTTGAAGGACTTTTATTCTCTTTTGGTATGTATCGAAAAAGAAAGAACCGTGACCAAAAAATAGAAGTCAAAAGTCAAGCAAACGATAGAAAAAAATAATAAGTAGTTTTCGTTTCATCTGGAGGAAAGAACAAGGCTTACACTTATCCTCTTTCTCTCATCCTTCTCAATGACTGCCGCTTCTTTCTCTGCTTTTCCCTCCAACAACCTTCTTCGTGTTATGCGGCAGCCACCATTCATCCATGCTTCCGCCCTGATCCATTTCGCTTCCCTCATGAACTTTTTTTCTCGGTGGTGGTGAACAGAAGTGTTGTCACCCTTGTCGACCCTGTCCACTTCTTATTACATCTCTTTATTCATTCAATTTATTACATCACACATATAATAACAAAACAAAGTCTTTTAGTCATCGTCATCATTCTTCACCTATTTAATTTAAGTGTAGAATTCCATTTAAGTAGAAGGCCTTTCCCATTTCTGCCGCTGCATAATCAGTCATGGGGTTTGGTGGTTCACGTCATCACTTATTTCGTGAATATTTTCTCATTTACCATTAAAATGGACAGCTCCATAAACCTTTCTTATTTCTTTTTTTATTCTTTTCATCGCTTCCTACTTATTTATAAATTCATGAAAAATCAATGAAGTGTCCCGGTCATCGCTTCCTACTTATTTATAAATTCATGAAAAATCAATGAAGTGTCCCGGTTATTTTTTCGATTCATTGTCGCTGTTGCTTTTTGCTAACTCCGTTTGCTGTTTTTTACTGCTGTGGCTGCCACCACTGTTTTTCTCAAGGCCACTAGCTCTTCCAATTTAATTATTTGGTGAGAAAGAGAGGAGCCCCAGCAAATTTCATATTATTTTCAGAATTTTCAAAAGAAGCCCGTACTTCAATATAATAATACCACTTCTAGTTTTATTTATCGCTGAAAGGAGAAGGTCTTTAACTCCCAGGAAATGCATAGATTTATATGCAAATCATCCCAAAATTTGCTTTCTTGCTTGTTCATAGCATCATTGTCCACACAGCGGAAGCTAATAAACACGACAAGAATCTAAAAGGTAAGGAGGCTCTCGAATAACTTTTTTTCTAAGGAAATAAAAAATGTATGCATATACACTACACACACTTTTAATAATTACCTTTCAATCTCCCACCATCACTATGTACTTGCATAAAGAAAACAAAAAGAAATATGAAATAAGTGGCAACCACCTCCCTCCCATTATTATTATTACACTACAATACCAACAAAATAGGAAACTAGTGAGAAGGTAAAAGAGCAAAGCGAAAGGTAATGAGAAACTAGGTCATTAGAGCAAAACCCGGCCAGGCACTAAAGCTACGTAAGTAACTACTTTGAGCCGCTACTTTTCCTCTTCTTCTATTTATGCTTATCTGCTTACTCAACTTTTACAACATTTTGGCAAAACATTGATATTGGCAGGTTGGCAGCTGAAATAGCCTCTGCGTGAAATGAATTCCCCATTAATATGCATACCACTACCTAGATTTTATAAAGATTTTGATTACGTTGATGGTGTTGATGATGTTTATATGATGCGATGCACGCTAAGAAATTTTCATAAAAATTTGAAAATAAATATTTAGTAGGTATTGTATGTGCTTTATGAATTTGTTTACTTAAACCAAAACTTTAAAGACAATATACTTAGGACTCACGCGAACACACATAATCACAAACTTTGTAACGCCACCATTTTGCCATCATATATCCCCAAAATATAATTCATTCAACTTTGCTAAAAGCGCAATCCTAGTAAAAAATATTTTGAGGAAGAAGATTAACGAAAGAATGGCAGCCACGCACGTAGTCATATATCGTCATCATCACTGTACCAGTAAAAAAGTAATGTGCATTCCATTTCATTGTTGTGTGTAATGTGGGGGTGAAGGGAGAGACTTCTAGTCAAAGTCAAACTAGGAACCCATTTCTCGGGTAAAAACTGAGAGAGTTTGACTATGACTGAATTTGCTTTCATTTAGCTGTTTTTGTGGCGTATTTGCAAGCGTGCGTTACGTACGTGGCTGTGTACTTATATGTGTGCAAAGTGAAATCAGGTGAATTACTCGAGTCCACACGCTTGAGGCGATTTGCATAAAGCCTGAGTGAAGTGAGTGGATTTTGAAGCCAACCTAATGCAAGCCAAAAACATAATGCTACGGAATGAAGGAATATTTTGTAACAAATATGAATGTGTTTTACTAAAGCTATGGATGACGATAATGATGACAAGCAAACAAGAGATAAAAAACCGCGCAGTTTTATATGCAGAGGAAAGTAAATTAGGTGGAGAAGGAGAATAAGAAAAAAAGATGATGAATATTTTTTTCAGTTGGTATCTTTTTACCTAACATTACACACACGCTGAGTTAATAATGTGTAAGTAGTAGAAGTAAAGTGAAAGTAAAGCAGGAGGATAATATGCATTTATTTAACTGGATATATAAAAAGGCATTAGGGAAAAGGAAAAAAGAAGAGTAAAGTGGAATATTGTTGGAAAGCATTAACACAAAAAAATTATTTATATAGAGAAAGATGGATGGATGGATGATGGCTGTAGATACTTTACTTATCGTGACGCGATTTTGGCGATGACGGAGATGACGACGGTTGTATGATGGAGGGAAACGGAGAAAACGGGAATTTCCAAGTCCATATCATCATCAGCAGTGACTGAAATGAACCTGAGCTGGGGCTTAAGTAGAGAGAACAGTGGTGTTGGTGGCTCGGTGCTATATTCTTGCTTAACTGATAGTTTTTGACTGTATAAAGCGATATTCATTCAGGATATGAGTTCAGTCAGAATGGAGAGAGGAAAAAGGAAAGGTAGAGTGAGTAAGTAAAAGAGTAGCAAAAAATAAGTGTGCCTACTCAAGCTCACAGCTTCTATTACTATATTACTATACTGTTATTCCATCCTACGAAGCTAACTACTATTTGTCCACGTCGGAAATGCTTTTTCTAGGCTAAGGTGAGCTTCGCATGACATGACATGGGCTTGAAATGCATATAATATTGCTTTTTCCAGTGAATACCAGTAGGACACGGAGAAAAAGAGGGAGAAAGAACAAAATTTCAGGAAAGGGGAAGGAAAGGACTGCGAGCTAGAAAGGATGATGAAAAACTCTTTTTCTTATTTCTCATTTTCCTTTTTACTTTGGTTTTTGATATTATTTGTATTTGTTTATGTAAGTGTATGAGTTTTGATAGATATGATGATGCTTATTATTATGACTTTTTTAAAAACTTTTAAGCATAATATTATGTCATGCACTTTGTATAAACTGATAGTAAATGTTTGTAAGTTTTAGCTCATCATTGCCAACACCACAAGCCGTGGTTTGGTTTACTTTTAGAGGCAAGTGTGTATCGAAATCAAAATCCTTTTTATTCCAAGTCGCTGTTACTACATTGCTGGTTAAGAAGAATTGACAATGAACGAGGAGAGTGCACCATTATCACCCTTCACTTCTTTCTCCTAAAGCTTCCCCTACTTTCCCATTGTTTTTGATTGCCCCACCCCCATACAACACAACCAAACAATAAGAATCAAACAAAAATATTATGTAATGCAAACAAAATAAAAAGGCATTGTCCAGTTTCTACCACCATATCACCACCGGCGTGTGGTATGGGTACACAACAATAACCGAATCCGATTAATAAATTCAAAGAATAAAGTGGGAGCACTTAACATTTAATATATAAAAATAAAAATAAATGCATTTTTTGTAAGGAGGAGGAGAGGAATGATGATGAGTTCTCATTTTCGATTTGGCATCATATCATTACTTTTTTTCCATCTGTTCACACATCCCAGCAGGAGGGTGCCATCCACAGAGAGAGACAACAGAGAACATTTATTCCATTTTCTTTATTTTTCTCCTTCTTGCTCAATAATACATATTCATGCAACAATTCATGGCTAATGTCATAAATTTTACACCACCACCACATAACTTGCTGCTTTTCTTTCCATCTTTTATACTTTTACTTGCATACATAATCTTATCTCGCATGAAAATCTCTTTTTTTCTGCACAGGAAGGAAGAAATGATTTTTTCTAGGGAAGGAGGTAAAAAGTGAATGTACCTTGTTTTTACTTTTATTTGAATATTATTGTTTGCTTCCTCCTTTCTCTATTCAAACTCCCATTAGAAGGAACCCTTATGCAAGCCAACTAGAGAGGGAATGTGTCGATGACGATGATGATTAACGTTCCATTCGATATTCGATTTTCATCCATATTGTTTCGTGCAGACATAATATTGTTACCAATGCACATCATCATCATCATCACGTCATAATTTACAAAAGTCATACCTCATAACTTTCATTTCATTCTGTAAGTATATATCTGCTGCATATTATTGGTCATATTGGACAGGTATATGTGCATAAGTATATTTAAAGTAATCATGTAAGGAATGACTTAAAACGTAGAAGAGTGAAAGAATGGCTTCTTCGTCTACAAAGCAGCTATTTCTGCTGTTACTCTTGTGTGCTCTATTATTATTTGTGGCTCACGTTTTTACTTTATTGTTTATTTTAGCTTACTACTTACTATATTCAAATTCCACAAAAGAAAATTGAATCGATCGAAGAAGGAAACAAAATAGTAATATGGACTTATTGTGTTTTTGTGTGTGTGGAGGAAGTGTTAGTGCGAGAAGGATGGTTATAGACCTAGGCAATTGATTGAAAAAGGAGTTAATATTAACACGGCTCTTTACATTTTCCTTTGCTCGCTTTCTTGGTTAGAAAATAGGACGAATAAATACAAAAACACAATACCATGTGTCAGCTAAAACCAATCCATAATATCCGAGGCTATTCCTATTATTGCATATATTGGTGAGCCTCTATGGCTGCTGATATAAATCTACTAAATTTAGGCATAGAGCTCTTCAATATCGTCATTAGACAATGCGAATACTTCCAAACACACCTTCTTTCTCTAGCGGCAACAGTATGCCTTTTTAACTTATAAAAAGTCACTAAACAATATTGTTTAACACCTTGATTCGTGAGATTCATGTGAGATTCTCCCCATCCGTCATCATTTTCTTTGTGGTTGTAAAATAAATACAAAACATGGACTACCTAAATCTAAGGGTTAGGTTCACCATGTGAAGAAATTTATGCAAACTTCTTAAACAGTCTGGCAACCAATTTTAAAAAGGTGAGGATTAAAATCCGTATTTATGCCTTAGACCCATTTGGTCAATGTAAATAAAACTGAGAAATGATATTAATAAAGAATGGAATATGACTGTTCCAATGATATGATCATTGAGAAAATTAAAATAAAAAACATGATGAGTAAAAACACATCAAGGCAGTTGCATAATTTACAAACAATATTTATTTATAACTCAATTGTAACAATACTAGTGCAAATTGCATGAAGCTTTGTAAAAAAACTAAATTGGAGTATTCGGTGAGATTGATCAAGTGTTGGATACACTTCATTCTTCATTACCTACTCAACACGGAAATGAAAAACTGCGCCGTATTAGTAAGCTGCATGTGCGTGTGTGTATGAGGAAGGTCCTTAAATGTACATTCAAATCAAAAAAGGCTTTCAACTTTTCAACATTTATTAAATTTAAGCAAATAACCTTTTCCTTCATAAATTTAAAATGGAACAATTCAAATTGTTTTGTTGTTGAGGATGATGCAATGACCATTGAACAAAGTTTTATTGTTCTTTTTTGCCAATTACAAAAAACGTAAATTGTAATTTGCATCAAAAATTGGTTTACATGAGCCCGAAAGTCTATAATAAACCTAAAAATATAAGTTGAGATTAAGTGGGGGAGTTGCATTTTGAATTGAGAACAACTGCAAATTATACGTTAATTTTATAAAATTATCAAACTATATATAGTACAATATATCAAAAATATTTTCCCGATAAGGATTAACTCACTATACTACTATGAAGTTGCGA
Source organism: Lepidocyrtus cf. nigrosetosus NNG-2020 (assembly GCA_027744615.1). Taxonomy (NCBI): domain Eukaryota; kingdom Metazoa; phylum Arthropoda; class Collembola; order Entomobryomorpha; family Entomobryidae; genus Lepidocyrtus; species Lepidocyrtus cf. nigrosetosus NNG-2020. Next base: position 201 of record JAHZNK010001182.1, on the reverse strand, counting down.
TAATCTAGTGTTTTGAATTTTGTTTTTGTTGTAAAACTTGCATAACTTTGTACACCGGGTAGAGTTTGGCACTATACATGGTATAGTAATAGCATTAATACCTGCGAGGAGACCTACATTTTTGAATAATTTGAAGAAAACGAAAAAGTAGGCGTGTTCAATTTTATAATCAAGGCCAAGTGTGAACTTGAAAATTTCACG
>JAHZNK010001178.1:0-10573 GCA_027744615.1 Lepidocyrtus cf. nigrosetosus NNG-2020 | reverse complement strand
AGTTTACCTTTAGTGCCTCAAATTATATATCCCTACCTATTTCGGAAGTTATATTACGTATTAAATTTTTCATTTATATGAAACGTTCTACGTCAAAAACTAGAACATTTTTTTCTTTCATCCAGAAGAATGCAACTATAACACTTTGTTTTAATAGATAAATTGATAAATAGTATAGTAGAAGGTATTAATGACTTTATAAACATTCTTCAGTATTTCTTGTAATAATACAGATGTCACAAAAAACGGTTCAACATAAATTTTACAAGGTTTGGTTTTATGGGAATGAAGTATTGATCGAATCAATCAAAGCCCACTCATACGGAATATGCGGACTGGATGCAGATAAAGGTTTGGATACACTGAACGTAGATGCCAGCGGTTGAACTTCGTGATCAGAGTCGGAAATGCCCCTTTCTTTGGTACCAAGTCTACTAGTTGTTATAACTCCAGTACAAGCGGACAAGGGTTGATGAGAGGATTGCACTACTGTTTTGTCGAAACCCCGTTTTTTCAAAGACACGAGGGAATTTTCTTGTAAATTATTTAGCAAGCCAATAAGCTCGAGCATGCGGCAAATTTGGGATGTTTTACACATTATTAAAGGGAGCCAGTAGACTAGTAGGAGGAACGCTGTTCCAAACCATTCATGAAATGGGCGAGGAAGTAGATGACGAGTAGCGATTACTATGAAGGTGGTTGTTGCAGCAATATTGTAAATTTCCAAATATATCCAAATTTTGCATTTTAAAGGGTTTAGCTTTTGTATAAGATAACAAATTCAATCATTTTTTATCAAAATTTATTATTTATAATAACCAACGTTGTTAAAGTTAGTACCTCTACAACACCTCTGTATTTCAAGTATAGGATTCCAGTGGCGCATATTCCAAAATGGCACATACCAAGGACGGCCGCTAATAATTCTGAAATAAATTGATGATCCTATGGTTCATATGCAATTCTAGTTTCAATTAGCAGTTTTATTATTAAAATACTTTTTAAATCGGGATCCAAATCCTTTTGTCGTGTGTGTTTCAGAACATCGACTACAGAAAATATCACGAGTAAGGAAAAAACGACAACTGCCATGATGTGTCCAAACTAAAATAAATAGGTAAACACTAATTAAAATACATTTTTAATTACAATTTTTAAAATGGAAATTTTTGAATAACGATGTACCACTTCTGTGCATAATTTGTTTCTTATTTTTCGATGAAGCTCCAAAAATCTCTCTGCGCTCCATGGCATGTTGACAATTACTTACTATTTTTAATACTTAATCTGCTACTGCTGAATTATTGTCTTTAAAATAACAATAAGTAGAGTTTGTCCAATCGATGTCTCAAACTCATACTGAAATAGACTCCAGGATCACGTCAACTAAACCTTAAAATTGAAAACCTCTGTCGGATTAGTGTTTCACTAGCTCTAGTTTTTGACGTAGAACGTTTCATATAAATGAAAAATTTAATACGTAATATAACTTCCGAAATAGGTAGGGATATATAATTTGAGGCACTAAAGGTAAACTATCAACACTAGCAGTTTTCTAGTGACCACTTTATTGACCATGTTATAGAAAATGAAGCAAAATATTTTGTGCATCATTTTTCATTTTTGGCTGGTGATTCATCGCGTTCGGTTTCGGACTTATATTCATGAAGATAAATGATGAAGTTATATGTTATGATGTCAGACTTTTGCAAAAACAAAATGAAATAAAACATGCCCGTCTTCAACATCTTGAACTAGGTGAAATGACCTTAAGTAATGAAACGCTCGAAAACAAATAAAAATTTGGAAAGTTTGTTTATTTTAGCCAAATTTGTTGATATACGTTTGCATTCATTTTTCTAGTTCTCAAATACTTGTTCCATACATTTTATATTTGTTACAAAAACGAGCCAGCAGAATTACTCGATTCTTCATTCGACAACTTCAAGCACGTCGCAACTAAACAATGAAAACTTTTATTCTTTATCGTATAGTTTACAAATATATTGGTCACTGACAAGGGTAAGTAAATTACATAATCCTAATCAATTTTCGTCATTCATCAAGGTAATTGTTACTTGTGTGTGCTTTACTGTTTTAACTCCCCCACACTCCTGGGTTTATGTATCGCATCAAAAGAAGCGAAATTGCAAAAACAAGAAGAAACTGAAAGACTGGGAAAGGTCGTTTTCTTTCCATCTGCATTTTCTCTAATGCCTCGTTTAGAATTTGAAACGACTTTACCATTTCTTCATCCTTGTCATCAACCTTCGAGTTGAATTCCTCTGAAATTCCATTATCGTTTGAATCCGTAATTTCATTTAGCTTTTCAACGGCTCCAAAAACAGCATCAACCTGTGCATCAATCTGTCTTTCAAACTCTTCCCAGTCTTCTTCATCACTGATGAAGTCATTAAAACAGCTATTTTTATTAATACATCATTTACTCTGTTCCCATAAAAATGGGTCATAACAAAAGATTTATTGTGCAAAAGTCATTCTTTTAACCTTTTTGGAATCGATGAAAGATATTGATACACTTTTCTTCCAATGTTTCGCAGCATCCTGGTCTGTATGGGATTATTCCGAATGCCAGATCAGAATTTTCGCTGGTCAACGTCTGTATTTCGACTTTTAATTTGGTAAATAGATGTTTTATGCGTCTGTATTGACTTTAAAGTATTTTCTCGTGTCAACAACAAAATAAACTCATGAGCTGATTGATTTTATTCTGTGTTTAAAACCAAATGAGATCACACGGATCAAATGACGCATGAAATTTAATAAATCATTGCATTATATAATTAACACAATCTTACAATCTATGGTAACTTCTTTATTTTTCATTGCATAATTGACCTTCGCCGGTATAATGATTTAATGACTTGATGATAACATTATGCATATACACATAAGAACATGTTACAAGCTATATTGGCGAGGAATTAATTTCTGTATGTTCCAAAATTTTAAAGATAGTAAAGGTTCAGTTTGAAATATAAAAGTGGTAAAAATGGCGCCGAATGATTCCAAACCTAATACTAACGTATCCAAGCCTAATACCAGCACATCCAAACCCAACGCCAGCACATCCAAACCTAATAACGGCGCATCCAAACCCAATAATAACACATCGAAACCAAATCAAACCAAATCCAAACCTGAAGAAGAACCACCAAAAGCAACGACAAAAAATATGATTTGCAACCCCACTCGAAAAGCTTATGTATTTTCCTTGTAATATAAATGAATTAGTTATCAAACAGTGGTTTTTCTAGAAGACCAAATGTTATGACAAGTCCTTGTTTTTCCATAGGTCATTGATGCGACAAAGGCCCGGTTACGAGCTATGAATACACGTGACCCTGAAAATTTCTACTGGTAGGCTACTTGTTATTTCATGTAATAATGTTAGAAATATTAAAATCGTAACCATTACTGACTGTACAGGAAGCAGAATTACGGCAGACATATACATGCACTTGAAGAAATTAAGCCCATGATTGACATGAAATCCCCCACTTGTTATAAAGACCATTACATAAAACCAACTCCTTACCACAGAGCTATTCTTCGAGAGAGGAAAACTGAGATAGGAAATGGGCAGCTGTTGCGAAATCTTGCTGCAATTTATACAGGAGAATTAAAAGTACTTTAATTTCAGCATTTTAAAATCATGCAACATGTAAACTTTTAAATTAATTCCTACTGTAACTAAAAGCAATTTTTTTCTGCAAATAGACTGGGCTAGATACAAAACTAGCTGATCAGCCTCGTCGAAGTTAAAAATCAGACGCGCATTCGTCTCAGACGAGCAATGCAAATTGAAAGGGAAAATAAGTATAAATTTGATTGTTTACAAAGAATTGTAAGGAAAAACAGTCCTTTAAAAACTTTCCGCTATCATCCCAGCTTCCTAATGACATACCTTTAGAACTTTTTAATTACCTATTAATTTCAGAAACCGAGTTATTCTCGCATTGCTATGCGGGATTGGTATGCTGAGCAACAAACTTATCTGGATAGAATAGCTAGATACCCACCTGATGCTTGGAAAATATGTCCGAAACCTTTACAAAAAATTATGGAAAAATCGTATGGTAAGCCGAGACAGTACGCTTATCTGTTGGTGGAAGCCGAGGATAAAGAAGCTGAGAACATTGTTATTGAACTTTACGCTGATTTATGTCCCTTCACTGGTGAGCTAATAATTTTACTGTAAATAGTAATTCTTGCTACGATGTTCTTTTAAATACATTTTATTTTTAAAGTTAAAAATTTCCAACGCCTGTGTACAAATACGAAAGCAACTTCTTGTGATTGCAGAACTTATAGGTAGGTAACGGCAATTAATCATAAGCATCAGAATTATATCACAGTTTTTAGATTTATTGCCTAAAAACAACAAACTAACACTTACTAAGGTGTAAAGTTCAAAATTGATGCAGATGCAAAAAATTTGATCATCTTCATTCTGTTCAACTCCTCGATGGGAGCTTTAAGAAATTATATTGGGTTGTAGGAGAACATGTGGATTCCACGGTTGAATACTCGGAGATGATGATAAAAGAAAGCTCAAAGTAAAATGATTGATTATGTCTTTCAATCTGACAGAAACAAATTTGACTGATTTTATCATCTAAAATTTATAGAATATCTCATTCAGAGGCAGGGTTGGTTACTAAACCAAAAAATCGCACAGGTGGAGCCTTCTTCATTACTGCAGATTCATGTCCTCACTTGGATAAATTTTGTTACGTGTTTGGAAAGGTTGATGGAAAGGGACTGTCGTTCTTGAAAAGGGTATTTTTGCAAATTGTTTAAATAAAATGCATTACAAGATATTTGTTACTGATAACAGCGAAACATTTAGATGGAGGAAAAGAACACGGAGGAAAATGGTCAAATAATTTTAAGCATGCACATAACTGATTGTGGAATTGTTGGAGACCCTGATGATGTCCCCCCTCCAATGCTTCTTCATGACTTTATTTCACAAGCCAGAATGGAAATTCTTCCGTTTATTAAGAGAAATCCAAATGAACCTGCCGAATGGTTGCCACAAAAGTCTAAATTTGTCGAGCATTTGACGAATAGGGCTGAAGAAGGAGGAAAGAAGCATGAGCAATATGATTTGGAAGCGCGAACGATTGCAGAAGTTGATTATGCCTAATATGTTTTGTAATGGTTTGGGATTAGTCAAAGATAAATTTTATCTCTGAAATAATATGCATAATAAAATGATTTTTTTTGCATGCTATGAAATCACAATAGTACATGCTTATTTCTGCTGTTATATAGGATACATAAATATTACCTTCGTGTTTCCTTTAGTAAGATTAACTAAAATACAAATCATTTTTGTACTCTCCGGGTAAATGGAAGTTACGAATTAAATATACTAAATAACCTATTTAATTCAATTAATATCAGTCACGTACATACTTGTACATTATTGGATATATTCTTCTAGTCATCCATTTAAAAAGTTTTAGGATTCATAATTTGTATAAGAAGTCTAAAATCACATGCTCATAAAAATGTTAGCTCGCAGAAATGGTTTGTATGGTTTGGGATTAGTCAAAGATATAAATTTTAGCTCTGAAATAGTATGCATAATAAAATGAATTTTTTTGCATGCTATGAAATCGCAATAATACATGCTTATTTCTGCTGTTATAAGATACATAATTACCTTCGTGTTTCCTTTAGCAAGATTAACTAAAATACAAATAATTTTTGTACTCTCTGAAGTTACGAATTAAAAATGCTAAATAACCTCTTTAATTCAATTAATATTGGTTACGTATATATTTATTCATTATTGAATACATTCTTCTAGTCATCCATTTAAAAAGTTTTAAGATTCATAATTTGTATAATAGGTCTAAAATTACATGCTCTAAAAATGTTAGCTCGCAGAAATGGTTTGTAGTTTTTAAATTCAACTGATCATAATGCACGTTAGCTGCATGAATCAGCGATTCAAATTTAATACAGAATTACGTTTTATAATCCAAATCCAATATCTGCACATTACAATAATTCAATAATGTTTTAAAAACTTGCTTTCAGAGTCAACATAGAGGTTTGAATGTACGTTTAAAAGTAAAGCGCAAAAAGTGAACGAACAATGAGAGAAGCCTAAGTTATTACTAGCTCATTTAAAAAAAAGAACTATGACATGTATTATGACGCAAGTTTATAATTTTGAGCAGTACACACGTATACATGCATCTGTCAAAACCTATGTAGTGGTAAGCCACAATTAATCGTTAAAGTACCTTTTTATATTTTTTGTTTCGTTCAATCAAATTATTATTGGTGTACGATGTTTAACATAACACAATTGCATCAAAGCAGCTCATCCTTATTAATTAGTTCTGAGAATCTCTACTGCCTCATTTCAATTTTACTAAAAGCAAAGGTTTAAAACATTATTGAATTATTGTAATGTGCAGATATTGGATTTGGATTATAAAACGTAATTCTGTATTAAATTTGAATCTAGCTCATCCCTATTAATTAGTTCTGAGAATCTCTACTGCCTCATTTCAATTTTACTAAAAGCAAAGGTTTAAAAGGCTGATAAAATTAGTGTTATTCACATCATTCCACCATACAACGCTATCAATTTACTTTTCAATTCACTGTTCACACAGTCTTAGAAAGGTCAAAAAGAATGCTGGATGAAAGGCCAAGTTCAAGATGTTACGTTTGCTAAAAAAAAGAAATTGAGAAAAAAATGCCGTTTTATTTACTTAGCGTCATATTATAACTGTAACAATGCTTAAACAATATATGATTAAGATTTCGTTGAAACAACCATTTCAATTTAAGCGTACTTGAATCCTGTGAACAAATTGTAATATAATCAAGAGGGGAGCGCCTTTGCAAAAATACTAACAATAATGCGCGCGCAACTAAAAGTGAAGGTGAAAACTAAATACATTTGTTAAACTTATATGTATTAAGTCTTCTTGAAAATCGAGTTTATGGCAACACGATTAGCAAAAAATTAGCACATATCCTAAAGTAAGAGGGAATAGATATGGACTGGTGTGTGTGCACTTTCAAAAATTTTTGCACATGAATACCTTCACACGTTGCCCTCTGTCCCTCTATCAGTACCAATATCCTTTTTTGTTAATAGACACATAAAGTTGAATAAGGGATTAGTAAAATCCTGACTACCACACACAATAATCATAATGACGACGACATTGCATGCATGATTGAACGGACGCCTGTCCGTAGTACATTTTATTTTTCGCGTGAGTTTACCTTATTGTTTATCCCAAATAACATTGCAAATCGCTATTTATTTGAACGCCTGTAAGCTTGCATTGGGGTTTTCAACAAATATAGACGCTCAATAAATGCCACGCAATATGAAAACGTGCTAGGGATTAGTTAAAAGTAACTACAACCAGCATCAATGATAATCACAATGAAAAACCAATTTAAAATGAAAATTCAACCATAGAATCGAATATATTTGCATGAAAAAAGATGAGTTGATGAAACCTGTATGCACATTGACGCGGATTTAGTTTGCTATTTCGAGCGAATACATATTGACACTGATCAAAGTTACTGAGAATCCACAAAAGTTTGATTACAAAGTAAGGCAAAATCCTTGTAGTGTGGTGATCTATAAACTTCTGGAGACGTCAATGTATCTAATCGATAAATATTATTTTTCATACGAAAATTAAACATTTACTTAATTCCATGTTAGTATGGAGAACGCGCATGGATGTCAGTCACTATTCACTGTCATTTCACTGTAATTTGGGAAGAAAGAATACTTAATTTAGAGCCTAGTCACTCATGAATGCCACTTTATTTCTGTTTTTGGAGTTGTGAATTACTGCGTTGAATTTATAAAATTAAAAAGTTTAAATAAATATTGACTTTGAAAAATGAACTTGTTTTCATTGAGATTGGCTTACAGTATAACTGCATGTATGCTGTTATGTGCTGCGGAAGGCAGTTCACAAGTCCAAAGAGTTACCGTAAGACATGACTCTCCAGGTAAGCACAAACTCAATTTTACGAAATTCCAGAATACGTAATTTATCTCCAAAGCCTTATTAGACTGTAAAGTGAAAATATTAAGTTGACGCTTTTGAATTTGTGTCAACGGCAGACTTTCTGACAGAGCGAGGAATTACCACCAAAGACGAAGCGACAACAGAAAGTAGTTCTACAACAACAACCCCAGCTAGTTCAAAAAAGTCAAGATACAATACAGAGGATGATGAACGCTTTAAAAGTATTAAAGGAACAGAGCGTAAGTACCCTGCTAAACTAGTTTTGCTAATTTTATTTCTTCACAATCAATATAGCTCAGAAATATTGCAACTACTTTCCTCTATAATTTATTGAATAAAAAGCTACCACGTTCTGGAAAGATGAAGCTCAAGCTACTCTCAAGATGCGTCAACATCTTAAGCCGATTGAAAAGGTTGCGAAAAACATAATCTACTTTGTGGGTGACGGAATGTCTGTGCCCACAGTGACTGCTGCTAGAATTTTCAAGGGACAATTGGAGAACTACAAGTTTGGCGAGGAAGCCAATCTTCATATGGACACGTTTCCGTTTCTTGGTTCTTCAAAAGTAACCATCAAAACAAAATTATGATTTTCCTCACACATGAAATAAAATAATAATTTTTTATTCAGACCTTTTGTAGCGATGCTCAAGTTGCTGATTCTGCCTGCAGTGCAACAGCTCTGTTTAGCGGTTCCAAAACGAACATAAAGACAATTGGAGTTACTCCAAAAGTGTTAGTTGGAGATTGCTCAGAACAAATGAAGCGTGAAAATCAACTTTCATCAATCCTACATTGGGCTCAGGTAAAATCAGTAAAAGATTATTTTCAAATCGGTTTACATTGGCAAATTAATTCGTTGTATGTTATTTTATAATTCCATTCTCTTCATTATAATTGACAGCGAGCAGGGAAATCTACCGGAATTGTTACAACCACAAGAATAACTCATGCTACTCCTGCAGGAACCTACAGTCACATTGCTCATAGAGATTGGGAAAATGATGCCGAAGTCAGGAAAGCTGGGCAAGATCCTGACATTTGCGATGATATTGCAGAACAATTGATCAATTTAGAACCTGGAAGAAACATTAATGTAATAAAACACATTTATATTTACGTTATTACCTATATATTTTAACGCGTTTCATGCGTTATATATATTTCAAAAAAGATATTCCATAAACAATTTAATTTATGGTGTTTATGAAAAGGTGATTCTTGGTGGAGGACGAAAGCATCTTCTCCCCTCTAGTGTGATAGATCAAGAAAGTGGAGAAAACGGTACGCGTAATGATTCCAAAAATTTGATTGAAATGTGGAAAAAGCAGAAAGCAGATAAGAATGGAAAATACGTGGATACAGTGGAAGATCTTATGAGTATTGATACAAACGAAGTGGACTATCTTCTGGGATTGTTTGCTCCTGATCACATAGAATACTCGGATAATTTAACGATGAACCATGATCCATCGTTAATAAATATGACAAGCGTTGCAATTAAAATTCTCAGCAAAAATCCAAAAGGATTCTTTCTGATGGTAGAAGGTAAGAATATAAAGAGCTTTTTATGCTAGTTTATGCATGATTACTAACTGAAGGATTAAAACCTTTACTTATTCGGATAAAAATTTAATCTACTCTAATCTTAGGAGGCAGAGTAGACCATGCTCTTCACGAAAATCGAATCCATGTAAGTAAATGTTAATTTAATTAAATAATTAAATAATATTTAAATAAAATATAATAAATCGATAATAATTGATCAGAGAGCACTTTTGGAAACCATCGAATTTGATAAGGCTATTAAACTTGCTGATGAGGTGACAAGTGACGAAGACACATTAATCACAGTGACAGCAGATCACTCACATGTGATGTCCATAGCTGGTTACCCCGTTCGTGGGAACCCGATCTTAGGGATTGCACAAACGTCTGATATAGACAATTTGCCTTATACAACGATATCGTTTGCAAATGGACCAGGGTTTCGTAATCATACAAACGGAGTTCGTGCAAATATCAGTGATGAGGATCATTTCAAAATTGACTATCGACAGCATGCCGGAATCCCATTAATGTACGCACCGGAAGGCTCAGAACAATCCCCTTTATGCCAAACCAGTAAAACTTCCGGTGGCCAAATTACATCTAGTTTTAATCTAATGACTTATTGTGCCTTTTTAGTAATTCCTGCGATTGCAAACTTGCTTTCGTCTAAATTTCTGTGATTCTAGTATTTTACATATATTTTATTAAAAATAGGGTTTAGGTTAAAGCTTAATCAGAATCAGTACCAGTTAAGCATTAATTTCATGGATCCAATAAGTTAATTACATACTTTAAAAGAAAATGAATGAGAATCTATTCTCATTCATTAACTCTTCTAACAAGGTGAAAAGTGATACATTTGTTGCATAAATAGTTTTAATAATATAGGCATTTACATGTAAAATTTAAACAAACATAGTAAATAACAATTATATATTCTGTACACAAGCCAAATAAATTATGAG
>JAHZNK010001177.1:0-15018 GCA_027744615.1 Lepidocyrtus cf. nigrosetosus NNG-2020 | reverse complement strand
TTTCAATTAAACTGGGATCCCCATGAGATCAGCACCGAGCGACTCAAGGTTTATTTCACGCGCTGCAGTTGAAATTTCATTTGGCAAGAAAATAATGATGCAAATGCCGTTGAGAAAGAAATATTAGAGAAACTTTTGTTGTTAATAGTAAAGAAAGACTCTTGGTTATGAAGATTATTATATCATGCTACAGGGAGAATTACAAGCCTGTTTAATTATGTGCATAGTAAATATGGGTAACATATACAATATTATGCGTTTGTTTAATCCGACAAGTGGGAGTTTTTAAAGTAGCCTTTTTCCGTCCCACTCAAATTAACCTGAAAACACTGAAAAAGTTTGAAAAGGGAACAATGTTGTTATTGAATGACTTTTCACATCTACTTTATCAAGGAAAAGTGAAAGGGCTAGAACACAACCATCTTTGCCAGACAACAAAAATTCATATTGTTAGGCATGAAAGGAACTCTTTGCTTCCTGGTAATCTGAATTGAGGATGTGATGAATCTTTATTATCATTATGAACATGCTTATAACTTGGAAAATTTCCTGCATTTAATAATAATATTCATGCGAAACAATGAAACAGCATTGTAGTAGGGCAAAATGGCGAGAAAAGGGATGTATCTTACTTTAGTGGCTTTACTATATTACTATGATAGTGAGTTTTTTCGGAAAAGCTGGCTGTACGTATTTAACCCAAATAGTACAAAATATCTAATAATCAGTCGGCCGAAGTTAATATAATTTCTGGAGTGAAATGGTTGGCCACGCAGCCAATATTTCATACAAACGTTTTTCCATTAATAAGTTCACTTAGTACGCAAAAAGTGTTTCCTTCCGTTTCTCATGAAAAGTTTATGATGAAGGTCGATACTATGGCTGCATATGTAGACTAAATGGTTACTTGTAAGGCTTTTTTATTACTTACGGGTCGACTACGTCTCCCTTTGCATGTCTGAACTCTTTCATGGAAAAAAGTTTTCATACATTTAGATAGTTATTGACGTAGGTGTTTAGTTAAACGTTCTATTGACAGTCATTCTCACCTCAAACAAGCACAAAACGCATGCCTTAGTTCCAGGAAGAACAAAAATTGTAGCTTATAATTCCTTAAGCAGTCTTTTATTTTCTTCAATACATTCTGAGTACATTACTGGAAACTGGAAAGCTACTAAGGTTTAGCAAAGCTACTTACAACTTACAAGTGAGGCAAATGAAATGAAATGTTACAAATATAATAAAAAATATAATGAAATGGATTCTTTCCTGGAGGGTCTCTGTTCTACATAAAGCTGAAAACTTGGCCAGTGATATTATAAATAACATCTCACCAGCTCTTGTTTGTAGTATTAAGATAAGTGTATATGGACATGTTTTGGTCTCGACTCGACTTTAACTCTGCTGCTCTCATTATACGAGTCGTGCCTACGCTACTAGACGTAGACGGCTCCTTCCTTGGCAAAAAAAACACTGAGAAATTCTCATCTCATAATTTCTGCAGCAATAAAGTGTAATAATCGTAACAATGATAATAATAATAATAATGACCAGGTTCTATTATACCTTGTTAGTTAGTTGAAAACTGAAGTGTTTTTCAACTCCATCCTTGCATTTCGTTTTTACTGCACAGTGCATGTAGGTATATTATTACTGGTATATCATGTTATGAAAAAGCGAAAGTAAAGGTTTTTTTATTTTGTAGCAACTCTATCCTTCACTCGATACCTATAACGTCAACCCACTTACTTCCCTACTTCTACCGCGATTTTCACTGGATGTTGAAGTGCATAAAACTGTAAATAAATTTTGGTACTAACAAAAAAATCAAGTATTTATACAAACGAAAGATGAAAAAACAAACAATTTGCTTCCTCTGTTCGCATCTCTTCTTCAACTTTATAACAAACACGACATAAATAGTAAGTTAAGATGCTTAAAGTCAGCTTCAAGTACCTTATTTGATACAATTTAATCCACTATTAAAGTACATAATGTTTTTATACGCGATATTACATCGTAGTAAGGCAAATGAAGAAGGTCCATTATTACTAATCCTTCAGCAACATTAGCAATCATCATTTTCATTTTACTCATTAATATACATTGCAAGTCTTCAGGTATAACTAAAAGCAAGCAAGAAAAGGGATGATTATGCACTTTAGTTTAAAAGATTTTAAGCATTTTTTGTACCCTTCCTCTCTAGATAGACATCATCGTCGCTATCACCATCGGCATCATACTACTTTTTATTCTCCAAGCATATTACTTATAGTTTTAGCAAAGACATTTGAAAGAATGGCAAACAACTGCGTGGATTTTAGGAGATGAAGGTAATGATAATGAATGATAATAAGTGTGATGGTCGGAAGAAAGGAGTCCATACTTTCTTTATTCATTCTTAATTTGGCCTACCAGGGCTCCTTCCTCTCTTGCCGTTGTTGCATTTACGTTACTCAAAAACAAAGGAGGCATATAATACTATTTTATATGCAAATCCAATGTGAGAAATCAAGTTTAGTAATTTTCTTCCTTGGTAGCTCTCTTCTTTAATAATGCACTGCCTCTCTTCTCCCTCACTGTTCTCTATTTAATTCAAATTTATCAAATCTACCTAAATTATATTGTAATATTAAAGTTGAAGAAGCGTATACCGTGGCACTTCCTGTAACAGAATCTCTTTTCAAAAGAAGCAACTTTAGAGGAACAAAGTGTGTCAACCAAAACTCCTTGACTGGATGGCAAAAAAGTTGTAAAAACAAAACGCGGTGGCTGTGACTTTATTTGTGAGAGAGAATATGCACTAATAATAAACATATTTCACTTTTAGAAAGAGCATCCCCTTATAAAAAGTAGAAAAGCCCGCTTTGTTTTGCTGCTCTCCCTTTCCCATTTTAATTTATTGCTGTCTAGCCAGAAGAAGTGCTATTCTGTATCCAACACTTTGCCTCTATCTCATTATCATTCTTTTAAGTAAAAGTGTTCATGAGTAACTGAAATGTATTATGTGATTAGTTGGTGTTCCGAATTTGAATGAATTATATATAAAATTCGTAATTTATAATAGATGTTATTTATTTATTTTATTCTCACAAGAAGGCGAGAAATACCTTCCTAGATACCGTCATCATCCTCATAATATCTTTTTAAGGACATAATTCAAAGCCAGGCCTTTTTTACTACTGTCACTTCACCAGTGCTACGTGCTTTGTTTAAATCTTGTGCATTTCCTTATGTGCCATATTGCACGGTTGCTGTTCTTTATTAAATATTATTAAGTTGTTTTTATTTTTTTGCAAGATTTATCTCAGCTACGTATGCTTATTATGGTAGGTGGATACAATGAATAATTGTGTACGCTAGAGTAAAAAGTTGACTACCTGCAATTTCGACAGTGGCAATTTTTATCAATATTTTATTTAACTTTTTCATTATTTATTAATGAATACGTGAAGTTTCAATCTTCTTAGCTAAAAGAAATTGAAAAAAACTACGTCGTGTGTGACTCTGTTTAGAAATGCGTACCTGTTTAAGATAAAACCGCAGTCGAGTCAACCATACGCATTCTTTCTTTTCCTTACGAGTTTTTAACACGCCACCACAAAATGAAGGTACGATGACAAAATCAGTTTAAGACTAGTCTTTGATATTATATTTTTTTGCCCTCGCGTCATCATCCTCATTCTCTCTCGGGTAGGATATATAAATAGGCGCATAAACTTACGCACAGCAGGAAGGAATGATCATAGAGAGAAGAAGATGAAACACATAGATAGCCAAATTTATGATTTTACTTTGATGGGGGTAACAAAAAACTGTTCAAGTCAGCGGTTTGCAAAACCCAAAAGCTAACACAATTCCGCGAATACCTTAAGTCCGACCGACCACCAAACATTTGGAAAGACTTCTCATTTATTTTCTTTGGTTGCCTTGCTCTTTGCCTAGGCAGTAAAAAAGGGTATGCAAATTTTAGTACTGTAGTAAATTTCACAATAAGAAAACCCGAGAAAGGAAGGGAAAGGAAGGAGACCTCATAAGGATTTATTTTCTGCGACGAAAACAACAATACATGAAAAGGTAAAGAAACTCATTCTTTGGAGTTGAATCTCTGGGAAGAGGATAGAAACTCCTTCTCGAAACTAACGGTTGGAATCGGGATCTGACCACAACCCTGACCACTAAAGCGTTGACACCAGCAAAACTATTTTTAGCCTTAGTCTTTTCAATATTGTAAATTTGTATACTACATAAACTGTTCAGATTTAGCATGGCAGATACTGGGAATCTATAGAAATTGTTTTCCTTTGAATTTTTGAAATTTTATGGTTTTGAGAGCATTATTGGCAACTGCCAATATATGCTCATGTGTAGTACCTTTCAACAATTGTTCAGAAGGATAAAATCACAAATTGCATTTTGCGCGTTAATTAAATCTAATTCCAGTTTTCTCTTTTGTGAGTGATTCTACATTATTACAATTTTTATGTCCTAAAAATGAAATGTTGCAAATGTGTGAAATTTTATCTCTTTTAATTTTTCTCTTAAATACTTGCCATCCTTTTAGACTATTCAAACTGAAGGATTTTAAATGGCGTCGGTGAGCATTATTCAAAATGAAATATGAATAGATATAACCAGAAGCAATTAAAATTTTTTTAGAATCTTCTATCCAATTTCTCATTTCCTTTCATATGCAAATTCTAAAAGCTATTTACATTAGTTTAACTACCTTTCAAATGAATGAATGACCCTTTCTTTCCACTACGATGGGGATGATAACTTTTCAAAACTGTTTGTGTGCGCCCTGCTCAGCTTTATCCTGTTTTTACTCGAAATTGCATTCATCCTCGCTATATTCCCGACCAGTAGTGTTACAATGTTACGTATTCATTTTCCAAAGCCAACTCACATCAAAGGAAAATCTTCTACAATTTCCTGCAATAACTTGGCCGTATCCGTACACTTGCAAAAGCCAAGATTAGATTTGGTTTGATCTTCAAAGAGATGTAGATTTTCTACAACAAACAAAAGAAACTTTTACTGCTTCATACTAGAAAGAACTTCAATTACGACGACAAAAACACAAAATTAACCATGCAGACACACACACGACCCTTCGTATCTTTAAAGCCTAATACAAGCATTCAAGCATCGGAGAAAAATTATTGCACCTTTTCTGACTTGTTCGTATTCTCAGGGTATATACAAGGGACAATACTCGAACAAATTGCAGTAAAGTTTTAAATGTCAACTCCTGTTGTAGTTACTTGTTCACAGAAAGGTATGCTAAGAAGAAAAATGTGTAATTTGAAGTGGCTTTATTTGTAGATACGGTCAGCATGGTCGGTCAGATTTTATGGATGACATCAGCCGCGGTGACGGAGATACCACGGTTATTAAAAAATACACTATTAGTTAAAATGCTTCCTTAAATTAGCATGAATAAATAAGGAAGAATTGTGATTAGGCCTTGTACTGTAAAATCATAAAGGTAATAGCTTTATAAAATTAAAATCTCATTTCATCAAACAAGAAATAGGAAGGAATCTAGCAGTAAAACAACAATTATTTTATTTAAATTCAAAATGTAATTTTTAGAACAAATAGAAAGGCAGACCAATTAGTGTTTTTTTTTGAAATTTCAATTGAATACGCAACAAAAAACCTACTTAATGAATAAATGAAAAGAAAATGAGACAGAGAGGCAGCTTCTTTAACACTGGTTTGTACAATTTTCACAGAGTGAAACGGATGACTATAATTTTTTGCAGCCAACGTCATCACTTGCATTCACAATTACTGGTTACATGCACCGTGCCCAACCGCAATCACTGTCCAATATTCAGTTTTTAACAAAAGAAAAATTTCTTTTTTCCCATTTCATCATAATGATAATGACAGTTAGGTAACAAAATAATGATGCATCAACTATTATGCACGCAGTGGGTTATGAAATAAGTGCGGTATACTATTCAAAAACTGCTAATTCAGTTATTCTGCATAGCTAATTTTAATAGCGGTAATTTTAATGGAAATTAGATCTCCCTTTTAATCAACAAGATAATGAGTCAAGTTACTTTGTACCTCATCAGGTTCTGCATAATTAATTTGATTTTTTAAAGCAAAGTTGTTTTAGCAACTAAAAGCAGAATACTAAATTTTAAATTCGAAACAGCAATGATTCTTTTACAATCAAGCTTTTGCCATCATATTTTAGAAAATTTTATCCTCTCGACTAATTCAAGTAGTAACACAAAGAAGCGGGCTTGTAAACAAAAATCAATTCATCATAATAAAAAATGGTCATTTCAGAAGAATTAATAAGAAAATTTTGTTTTATTTTTTTCGCAAAGAAAATTCTTCCTCACACTTGCTGCTGCAACTTTAGTATGCATTTTTTAAAGAGCCAAATTGAATTTTTGCCAGATGCACTCATAAATATATCCAAATAACAAAGTAAGTAGGTTTGGTTGAGGCAAAACATGTACTTTAGTAAATTAAAGCAGTGTCAAATGCAGTCTCACAAGTTTGTACAATTTACCATGTTTAGATTAAAATGGTCCCCTCGTACAAATTCATCTTTTGCAATAAAAATTCTCATTTAATTTTTATAGCTTATAGACATTATGTAGCTGTGTGTCGTGTAATAGCATATTAAGTACAATAGCAGCACAATAGACCATTTCATATGCATTCATATGGGACGCATCAATTATCCATTGAAACTCCTACCGTTTCCAATAAATACGTCAGGTAGAAATGCTTTATATCCTTGACTAGCCCAGCAAAAGTCTTGTTTTCTCCCTTTTTTATTAGGCCAAGGCGTTTTCTTGATTTCAAAACTGGCTGAAGATAGTTTTGGTTCATAATACGCGCACACATGTGGATTCAACTTTAAAAAACAAAGTAAATTTCAAAAATACGTTTCAAAAAGTCTTTGTAATAAATGAGACTGAGTTGATGCAATTTATAGTTCAATTCAAATGCAGTGTTTTGGAAATATTTGTTACGTTGTGCAGAAATTATGGTATTTAATTTTGTTTTACTTCCATAAATAACGTTTTTAGAGTAGTTCAACCGAAAGAAGTTTTACGTAAAAGCTAGAAACATGCTGGTATTTGCATATACAAGTATATTTCCTCTAATCATTTAATTTTTATTACACAAAATTTGCAAGCAACATGATCATATCAGGCAAGAAGTTAACAGGAGGAGGAAACCCAAAAGATGTGGTTGTGTTTGGTTTACTTCCTTTCTTCTTAGCAATATAGAAAGCAAAATGAGAAATTTTAATTCAAATTTACATAAACATAATAAATCAGTACACAAATTTATCCTGTCAGAATTATTGCTTTGCCTTTACAACTTTTGAGATATAAAAAAGGATGCGTATTTGCAAAGATTAAATGTGAAGATATGATTATATACAATATACATAAGCATAATATCTTGAAATAAAAATATTAAAAAGGGGTAGCTCGGCAAAATCAGTAAAAAAGGGAAAAGTCAAGTTCATTTTCTTAAAATTTAAATGTGCCTCTAAAGTCATAATTATTTTACGTAACTTTTTCTTTCAAAAGACATCTTGATAACAGAAATAATATGTTCTTTTCTTTTGGTTTCCTTAAGTTTTTATCTCTTGAAATGAAAGTGTTTGTTTTTCTTAATATCAACTTCCATTGCTAATGATGTTGACGCTGCACGTGAAGAAAACGCTTTATCTTACCCTTTTCAACTACTATACGCAATGCTTGCAGAAATATATACAAGTTCAAATTAATTGCATATTTCTCACAGATATCTCATTTCTTCATTTCCTTTCTTAATAAAGTAATACATTTAAAAAAAGTCAAACCAACATTTCACAAAGAATATTAGTAATAAATTTAGATTTCATTTGGTTGAGTATGACGGGATGACAAATATGCATGCATTACATCCGTCTTTTTCACAGATCGTTAAATGTCACCTTTCTCACTTTACCAGATTCGCAGACCAGCCCGTCCACTACTGAATTTTATTCTGCAAGAGTATATAAACGGCTTATTTTGCAGTCTACGACGACCAGCACACTAGGTCAGCAAAGTAAGGTGCCAACTGTCAAGTTACCGTACAAATATGCATTAAGTATATATTTTCTGCAACAAATTCATAATGAAAAAATTATACCAGTATGGGCAGCAGCAAGCTCAAAGAGACATAAAGCAAGCGCAATTTATAAAGAAACACATAAAAATGATTAAGTGCAATTACAAAAATACAGTTTTAAAGCAAAAATAAGGGAATGGTCGAAAACATTCCGTTATTATTATGGTTTTACCTGCCTCAGCTTCTTGCCATTGTCGTCATCAATATGTAATATAAGGAAACCGTGCATTTTTATCATAAACGTTCTTTCATATAAAAATTTGCAAAAGACAACAAGACTGTAACAATAACTATATTGCTGATACTATTATAAAGTTTTTAGAAATGAATATGACAACATGATGTATGCTGCACATAACATTTAACTTTTATGCTTTTTCATTCTTCATCATCTCATTCACCTTGCTCCTATCAAGTCCGAACCTCATCCGTCCATCTCTACAGGATCATGTAAAACCCATACATATTTTTTCCAATGACTTGCTTGACCATTCCTATCATCATCATCTTCCTCAAAAGCTCATAACATATTTCAAAATATAAAATGAAAAAGATTTTTTAAAAATAATGGCAACTTTACTGGTTGCTCCTGCTAAAGTTGCAAAAGAAGGTAGCATGATACAAAAGATATTGCTAATATGAAAACTTCAAAAGTAGGCAAGTAGTAAGTTTTGAACGGAAAAGTTATGATGAGTAGCGGAGAATTTTATACGGAGAAGCAAAGTTTTTTTGTTAAGGTTTGTTTCTTTTGTTGACTTGTATTGTTACACTCGCGTACATAATATTGATATTATTGCATATAGCATTAGCATGAAAAATGTTCGTACAACAAACCATTCTGTAAAGACTATCATCATCAGTCATCACTACCAAACTTGCAAATCCACTGCGCGCACACATATTTATTTGTATGATATGATGTCGGTTACCTTGCTTCCCCTTTATACCGTCACTTGCCATCATTTTTCTTTCTAACATTATTATTATTACTTTCCAAAGGTATATTATTCTCGGTCAGCAGTTTACAGTTTTTTTCTTTTCTCCCTCAGCGTTTCTTAGCTTATAATCATTATTATTAAAGTGCACATTTAATAATCACTGTATTTTTGTTACTCATAGTCAACCATGGTCACTCACAACCTCAATCTTTGATTCCATCGTCCTTCCTTTCAATCTTTATTCAGTATTTTTGTAAAAAACAATTTGTTCAACTTTGTAAAAAATGATTATAGGTAGTGATTTAGCAGTTGAAGGTGGTGGCAATGATGATACTGGTGAAATGACTAATAAGCAAGTAGGTAGATGTATACGAGTCGCTTTTGGTATGAATTATGTCTTCAGAATATTGAACAGTTGTACATTTTAAAGGCAAATTTACTGTGATTTTTGTTGAACGTATTTATGAGACTTTGCTAAATCCATTCTGGAATGTGCATTTTTCTGTGTAAAAATCACGTAGCTGAATACCGTATTTTACTCAATGATTTAATGATTTTGCTAGATTTTAATTAAGAAGCAGACTTAATAATAACAACGAAGACAGGAGGACAACAAAAGCGCAAAGAATTTTCTAACACTACCGTGCCTATTATTAACCCCGCTGAAAACTGTTGTAATGCACACACAATGAAGGAAATGAACCGAAAACTTTTGTCGCTTTTTAAATGAAGAAAATTGAGTGAGTTCAAGAGTAGAGAGCAAGCAACCAAGATGATCGGCGGACATCCTTTTGATTAATCCCTTTTATTATTGGGAGGAGTAGAATTTAGTTAGTAATGAATGGGAAGAAGAGAGGATGAAAGATCATTTGCATTATTGTGTGATTCTTCTGTTGTGCAGTTGTTGCCAGCACTTTATAACTTCTCCCGTCATGCTCACCTCTACACAGCAAAAGAGACCTGCAATTGCCCTCAGAGTCAAGACAATAAATTCTGATTGATCACTGATTTCTTGCATAGTCATCGTTAGGGTGTTGTTTTTGACGGATGAGCAGTCTAAATGCATTTCAGATTAAAAAAGGAAATAAGGCCAGGTCGAATAATAACGATAAAGATATATTGACGGGGGTAAAAAGCAAGCTGCTTATGCCCATAGCATAAAATTTATAGATTTGAGCTTATCAAAGATTTAAAATTTTCTTCATAGGCCAAAGTCAAAGTCAGCCAAGGGGGGACTAGAGCAGCTGATTACTGAAACCTTAAATTTTATCCATCATATTCATACCAAGCCAAAATCAATGCCCAAAAGAGATTTGACCATCGATGATAAATAATAAATATTGAGGTTTTTCCTCATCATTCTCATCATCCCAAAATACTTTGATATCACCTACTTGTACACTTCTTTAGGCCAAACAAATAAAATACATTCAGCTGCATCTTCGGTTATCTTCATAATTTTCATCGATATATAAGATGCGTACAACGTTTCGAGCATATTCTGGCGCGTCAGCCTCACGCAATGATGAGAAGCCCCCGCTGGTTTAGACAAAGCATCATTGCAGTCAAGATTACCAAGAACAAAACTGAATTTCAATACAAATGAATTGATATTGGGATGTTAACGGATTTCGGGTTTGAAAGTGAGGTTGGAGTAAGTTGAAGAGAAAGGGGAACGCTGTATTCTTTGAGTATGACAATGAAGAGGGTAATAATAGTAAAAGTACATCACAATGCATCAGGATTTTATACTTATTTTCCTCATTACTTGTCTCATTCAGTCATTCTTTGAGGATATGTTCGACACCTATTATGCTCCGCGCACTTTTGACATTATCATTTTTAATTACCCTACACAATAGCCATTAGGAGGGCACACGCTTTGACTGCGAATGACTTTTCCTGACAAGATCAACGACAACTTTTGAAAAAGACGAAGAGAAATTCTGGCTTTGGCTGGGCCACAGCCCTTCCAAATTTGGAATGGAGGGATGTGACAGTGTTGTGTAGGTACTGTGACTGCGAAGAAGGAATCAAGATACGAAAAGAAAAGAGGTATTGCTACTAAAACTTTTCTATCGATGAGTATGCATGTTTTTGCAAACTGAATTTAAGCATTATTCAGTGAGTTGGTCGCTCCCTTGAGCATTTTCATACACTGTCAAGATATAATTACTATGCATATATCAAATAATTTCTTGGTATTCTTCTTGTGTCATTTAATGTCCTTACGTTAATGTTAACACATGATGATGACGGATAATTTCTTACTTATTAATTTCAAAAATATAGAGATATTAAACAATATAATATGATTCGAATAAAGTAAGCAACTATACTGAGCTGTATTAGTTGTGTAAAAGAGTGGGGAAATGGGACAAGAAAAAGTTTTTGCAAAAAGATGAACTCTTTTCAATATTAACTGTTAACATTCAACGTATAAGAATCATGTTGCAGGAGCCAGGTCGATATTAAATTACCTGCATTTCTTAAAAAGGACTATTTTGACATTTACGTCAATCCTAAAGAGCTCATGATGTCAGTTAAAATCAGAATAAATTGAGTCAATTAAACTTGTAAGGAAGTAAAAGGAGTTATGGATGAATTTAATCAGGCATTAACCAAATTTTGATGTGCGTAGATGAGCAAACGCTAAAATTCTGAAAGTATAGAGTTTAAGTTTTGTAATTCAAATAAGATGTTGTAATCTTATACCTTCATCTGAGCAAGAATTTGCTGTTTGTGTTGCAAAAAATAATTGGCTATTACTACTTGTGCACGTTTTCAAGGAACTGGATTTTTAAGACTCACGTTGGCTGTTACTTGTTTCTATCTCATTTTATTATAAACATTCCAAGGTGAATATTTAATTTTCACGATCAATCGAGCATGAAAATGTAAAAATAAGTAAAAAAATAAATGAAATTTGTGGAGCTAGAAATTTACACGGAATCTTATCAAATGGAAGAATGACATACCAAATGGCACTAGACATGGTAAGTTTGCTCTGCATTCTCATTACATTTCTGTCAACATTGCTATAATGATTTTTTAGCACTTTTGATTTTTCCAAATTGAAATTAAATTAAGGGTGGTGGTCTACCCAGCGGCAGCTACCAAAGGAAATGATACCAATAAATATCATATCGAAACTTTGTGTGTGACATACTGTCATTAGAATAAACTACAAAAAGAAGAAAATACACGTCTTCATTTTTCTCCGACACACGAAGCTTCATCGATATGTTTTTGTATCAACCCTTATGAGTAATTGTGAGAGAAATGATTATTTATGTAACAACCTATAACCATTTGTATGTAACGCTTTTACGTAATCGTTATCATCATCAACGCCATGATCTTGCACAGTACCACAAGAAAGAGTAGAAGAAAATGTAATAATAATGTTATTAAGCCGTTGTTGCATAAAGAGTGTAACGTATCGACGTACTTGTGCCGGAGAAAATGTCAAAACATTTAGATAACGTCGTGTGATAGTATTATAATATGTGTTTGTGTCATGAAATGGGATAGAATAGTACCCAAAAGTTCAAAATGTCATTGCTGCTGCTGAAATAGGAACGAACTCGTTCTATTGTAAATGCTCTGTAGAGTGTAGAGCCGTGAAAGAGGAAGTGAACGGGGAGAAAGAGCTGTTGTTGTAGCAAATCGTTCAGCCGGAATGATAATAATGCTCTGCTGCTGTTATTATTATTATATTAAAAGGACTAACATTTCACAGCCGCTTTTTGACTAAGCCAAACGAGAGAGAAAACGTCGTCATCAATGTGGTATTCAACTTGGATCGCGCTAATAGGGAAAATACTATCGCATTATTATGTCCGTATTGCTCCTTTTATTGGATGTCATAGCCAAAACAGTTTCCTCTTCCTTCTCATCCTCATCATCATAATGCACATTTTACTCTTCAATTCTTCGAAAAGTAGTTGAGTAGAGAATCTTTGAAGATGACACTTGAAGAGAGAAAGGCCATCTTTTCAATGTAAAGGAATAAAACGGCTAGGGGAAATCACATTCAGAAGGAGACGGTTACTAATATAAGATTGGACGGTTTATGATTCCATTCATGGATTTATTTGGAAACGAAAATCATTTTTAACTTGAAAAAAAATCTTGATTAGAAAAAGAAGAAGGGAGGGCAGACAGACGTGATCATATTTGATGCTTGCCTTTTTACATTTTGCTATGATATCTTGCTGATACCGATAATGTACCGTACACAGCTATTACAAAATATCAAATCAGCATCAGTAACAACATATTAAGACCCCAGTTGGCATTCCATATTCGGTATTGCATGTCAAAATCAATCTGTTCTAGTATTCAATAGAATATGACTTTATTCTAAGGTATATAAGACACTCTGAAATGAGATTTTTGTTTATTTTCCTTACAAATCTCGTGCAAAACACACAATCTTACGACATTCCATTTGTGCACAATTTTATAAAGTATGATATTATTAAAGATGATGACCATATAGGTATAAGACTTCACATTTAAGGCGTCTGCATTGATTGAAACTAACAAAAAGTACGAAAATAATTATGCTTTCCCATATTGTGTCATATCGTATCGTAGTAATGCTATATTCTTGATAGCAAGCAATGTCGTGTAGTTTTAGTTTATGTTACAATATAAAGACCTCCTCGCTTATATATTTCCAAGCCTTGTCTATTTATATTTATGGCTTCTTTAGTTTTGTTTCTGCCTATCATTCTGATAAAAGTACGTTTTTTAAAATATCAAGCAATTTTTAAAAGTCAACTAAACTAGACTAGAATACATACAGACTGCGTTGTTTTATGACCTAATATGTTTTGATGGTTTTGATTATGCAACTTGCTTCAGTAATGTGTTATTTCTATTATTGCAGGTTAACAAGTATCACTGGGGGAAATCAGCAAGAGAACCTTAACAAGTTAACCACACCCTTGACTTAGCAGAAAATATCTGTTTTCATGCTTCACCACATCATTGAACTTCTCACTTATTGGAGGTAAAAACCAGGTAAGCAGACAAATGCATTTGTTATCATTTTAATTTTAGATAAATTCTCTGTTTCCTCCCATTGTTACCTTGTTTCATGATTTTCAATATTACTTTCAATCAACAATAATTATTATTAGGCACAAGCGCAAAATATGTCATGTGCACATAACATATCTTCATATCTGCACAGTCATCTCGTGGTCTATTAAGTTATTAATGTGTAGTATGATTACATTACTCAGAACGTTATCAAATTATACCTGAGCACTTCAAATGTTATTATCAAGTCTAAATAGATTATATTGGACATCCATTTATCATTTTGCATAGGGTTTCTATCATCCCATTTTAATAATGCTGATGAAGTCTTGATAGCATTATGCCTCCTTCTTGGAGTTATTTGAGTAGAAAAGAGGAAAAGTGATTTTGCAAATGAAGACGCAATCTCTGTGGACAAGCGATAGTGGCTTTATGAAAGGGGTGTACGCTTTTTGTAGCAATAATGTATAAAATGCATGACTAGATATTTTACTTTCTTACATACTCATGTTTATTTCATGTCCATTTGCAATTTTTTTTCAAAAAGTAAAGAAATTGCGTTGTTTGTAAGTAATACTTACATTTCTCGTTAGCAAAATGCTTGTGTGCTTTTCACGGATTTATGATGGCGCCAGAAAATAACGGAATGGGTCAAAAAAGTTTATTACATCCTCTCCTAATGGAATATACTCCATTATTTTCTGCTGTTGAAGAAAATCTGTACAATTCTGCATTTTAGTCCGTTTCTTGGGCGGCCTGTGGCAGATAATGTAGATGAACATCAAAGTTTTTCATTTTCATCATTGAGGAAACATCTTCCCTTCAATAAATTTACGTCCATTCAGAGAAAATGCATCAACGCAAAAAATAGCCGTCCATC
>JAHZNK010001176.1:0-20393 GCA_027744615.1 Lepidocyrtus cf. nigrosetosus NNG-2020 | reverse complement strand
ATAATAGTAGTGCTAGTGATAGTAAAACTAACAATGATAATGGAACTAGTAATAACAATAGTTCAGCGAATAAAGGGGTTAATTCCCTTCATTTCTCTTGGGAGAAATAAAGGGCCAATGGTGTTTCTAATACAGCAGAGAAAGATTAAATAACTTACCAGAACTATCTTCCGAATCAGACGAATCACTGGAATCTGAGCTACTAGAGTCCGATGAAGACTCATCAACCTCCATTGAGTTAGAATCGGCAGTAGTACTACAATTGGCGGATTTGGAAGTTTCGTTGTTACCTACATTGTTTGTACTACTATTATTATTGTTATTATTACTATTTCCTGAACCTGGCACTCCACTACCATTCCCTCCACCCCCTTTATTCGCTGAACTATTGTTATTACTAGTTCCATTATCATTGTTAGTTTTACTATCACTAGCACTACTATTATTGACGGAAGTTTCAGAATCTGCGGCAGTAGTTGGGGGCTCCGAGGCTTCAACAGACGACGCTTCTGGCACCGTCGTTGCAGGAGTTTCATTCAAATTCTCATCCCCATCCACTTCCATCGCCGACACTCCACTCCCACTCGAACTATTCTTTCGCGTTCTGGACTGTGACCGAGTGGAAGTTGTCGAAGAGGACCCTCCATTCCCATTGTTACTGGTATTATTACTACTGCTATAACCGCCATTAACCAAACTATGATGCCCGTTTGTTCTTCTACTTGACCTCGAGGATTTTTCCGTTATCGTCACCGTTGAGGAGTTGGAAGTGTAAAGGGAATTGTTATCTGTTTGGTCAATCTTTCCCAAGGCTGATCTCAGCCTCACCGAACTCGCCCTCCCACTCATCTTTACTTATTTTTAAAAACGCTTTTCAAAAATTTTCTATTATAATTTTCATTCCAGTTTAAAATCCTAAACCTATTTAATAAAGTCTTTAAAACTACAACTTTCAGTTTTTTTAACTTCACAAGAATTCAGTCACAAATTTGCTAAGCAAACAAATTTAGTCACATTTTTCCCTCCCTTCGAAAAAATACACTTTTATACAAGCTGGGGTTACAGAATTGTTCTAAATTTGGGTGCATTTAAATTTCTTATTGCACAATCACATGTTCAGTGGTTATATAAACAACAAATCACACAAAATGTTCCCATCAGCTGCGTAAATATTTTTTAAAGTTTAACTTTCAAAGTTTGCAAATTTCTACAAAACTTAAATTTTCTTGTGATAAACATTTTAAAAATTTAACTTGTGTTATTTTCAGTTTTTAATTAACCCAAAGGGTAAATAACTTGTGAGTAGTCCATATGATTTTGTAAACAATTCCAATCCAGCTATAGCTAGAGCTTCTCTTCAAATTTAACTGGTGAGCTTTAAATTTCTTGGAGATGTTAAATCCTTTCTCTCAGTAATCATACTGCTCAAAAATTCTTTTCTCTAAAGGTTATTTTATAAACAAGCAAACAGTGAGGATCATACAATCATATTTATATGAAAACCACTCAAAAACTTGTCCTTTTTCTATCCTTCGCTCTTTTTCTACCTCCTAAAAAAATCTTTATTGAGAACTGTTTAAAAACTGACTCCGCGTTGCCATTTCTTATCAACATAAGAGAGAGGTACATAAATTTACTATGAACAAATCAAGGCATACATGTTCACGTAGTTTAGAGCTATGATATGATATTTCTATTGTGGATACAAACATAGTAAGAAGTTGCATACAAAACTCTTTGAACATGTTATATGATCAAAATCCTGCCTGCTTATATCATAAGAACATATTTTTGTTACAGACAGGAACTTACTATCACCCTATGAATATATGAATCTAACGAGTTTTACAATGAAAATGGCTAACAAAAAAATCAAACGCGTTTTGTATTACAAGAATTGAAAGGGTTCTCTCAGACGAGTTTTATATGCCAAACATTGTTCAATAGGTTCAATATTACAATGGTCATAAGTTAGTTTTGGATGTTCTATGCTCATTGTGCACAAGTTTTTATAAAGCAATGAAATGATAAGCAATGAGAAGACAAAACGTGGAGTCCTGGGTTTAAATTTGAAATGTTTTGATGTGCAATTGTGCAGTACATAGAACCGCACATTGTTTAAAGAGGTTTTATTAAATTAAGTATTGAAAGAATACAGAAGAGTGGAGTTGAAGACGCTGAAATAAAAAAAACTAACTCGGGTCGCCATTAAAATTTGAAGCTTCATTTAGTCCAAGAATTAAAGCCGATAAAATTCCTTTGTATTACAGACGCTTAGAGATAAAATGCAACGAGCCTGTCATCACAAGAAAAAAGCACAAATGAGTAAACAAAAAAGTCACAACGGGTGATTGATTATTCTTTAAATTTGATGACAGGAAACTTGATAAAGTTTTTAATTGCCTTATCTGGAAAAGAGAAATACCGGCTTGTGAAATTCTGTTTTAAAAGAATGAAGTAGTTTGGAAATGTTATCTTTTAAAAGAAATTTAGTGTCCAATTAAATTTAATAAGATGGACCAAGCAGATTCTGTGGTCTTATCGAATCCTTTAACTGAGTCGTTAAGTAATGGACATGATAGTTTAATTAATGGCGGTTGTGAAAGTGCTAATGAGAATGAGACGGAAGCAACAATGGAAGTTGAAACCGCAGAGGTAGATTCTGAGAGTTCTGGTAAAAAGATTGGTGACGGGGATAGTAAAAACAATGGAACGAGTAATGGCATTACTTCATCTATGGTGAATGAAGTTAGTGGAGTAGGTGTAGATTCAAATGATACTGAAGATAATTCAGGTTAGAAACTTGTTGTTTTACATGTCATGAGGGAAGTGGGTTATCATCAACTTTTAAATATTTTATATTAGCTAATCATTACATTTTTAACCACTAGGTACTACAAAGGAAATGGAGGAAGTAGTGGAAAATGGAAATAATGAGGAAAAGGAGTACCCTGAACCTGAAGCGGCTGCTGTTCCAACAAAAATCGCCTTAAAGGTTCCATCCATCTTCCTCAGCTCTAGTAAACCAGCCAGTAGTACTCCAGAATCTGCATCAAAGGTAATCTTTATTTCATTGCTTTTGTGAATGCTGAAAAAGCAAACAACGCTTCAATTTTAGTGCTCCGATTTACAATCCTTTTTATTATTAATAGGAATTAAAAAATGACAGTTCCAAACTAAACGGATCTAATAAACCCCATCGACCAATGCCTGCTTCAAAACGGAAAAAGTTAGAAGCTAGTAGCAAGACTGAGTCCGGGGAGGAATTCCCAATTGAACAGGAAATGCCAAGGCCTTCCCCTAAAGAAGACGATGCTAGCTCAAATACATCTGAAACAAAAAGTATTCCACCGAAGAAACCAAGCAGACCAATGCCTGCATCTGCTCGAAAAAAGTTGGAAGGATCCTCAACCTCTCAGTCTGTTACACCGGAGGAGGCATCTGAATCTGTTTCCCTTCCTGCGACGCCAGATGAAGAACCTGCGAAAAAAGAGGAAAAGAAGAAAACAAGTAAACCAATGCC
Organism: Lepidocyrtus cf. nigrosetosus NNG-2020; assembly: GCA_027744615.1. NCBI lineage: Eukaryota > Metazoa > Arthropoda > Collembola > Entomobryomorpha > Entomobryidae > Lepidocyrtus > Lepidocyrtus cf. nigrosetosus NNG-2020. Next base: position 16,870 of record JAHZNK010001176.1, on the reverse strand, counting down.
CGCATCAGCTAAACGAAAATCAGAAAAACAAGAGGGACAAGAGGAAGCAGTTCCCACAACTGAAGCAAAACCTAGTCGTCCAATGCCTGCATCAGCAAGAAAAAAATTAGAAAAGTCAGAGAAAGTTGTTGAAGATCAAGAAAGTGATAACTTATTGGACAACATAGCATTGGCCAATAGAAATGCTGGTTGTGAAATCGGCAAAGAAATAGAGCCAGAGTCTGACGAGAAACTTGCGTCTGAATCTGAGAGGGCAAGCGGAACTTTGAATCTGAATGCACCAGAGATATCTGAAAAGTCTGATATAGTTAAAAAGAAAAAACCTATGCCAGCGTCAGCAAAGAAAAAACTGGAAACTAAAAATGAAAGTAGCAAGGAAGAAGCTAAGGAGTCTAATAAGACTGATAGTGAAAGCACTCGAAATGAAAAGAGCGAAACCTCACTATTAACCACGAGTAAACGGCCCATGCCTGCATCTGTGAGACAGAAGTTGGCGAAAGAGAATCTCGAGGATGGACCGAGTGATGCTGAAAAAGCGGAGAATGAACCTGACAACAATCAAATTCCAGAGGAAAAGAAAATCAATATCTCTTTAGGCGGAATAAAATTTCCCACCTTCAAGAAGCCTATGCCTGCTTCAGTTCGAAATAAATTAGAGAATAAGGAAAAAGAAGATCAGAAAGGAGAAGAAAGTGAAATAGGTACATTTTTACAGGAGGAATAATTTCATATATGTAAATAGACCTGGTATGTGTGAATAATTGGTTGATTTTTTTTGTTTTGTTTTAGATGCAAATCCTAATGACACTGAAACTACCACAGCTAGAAGTTTACGAAGGGTGAGATCATCAGTATTAGGAAATGAATTGCAGGCCTTACTGGATGAAAAATTTATTTGCGACATATGCCAAGCCGAATTTTACTCTAAATCTAAATGGCAAAATCACAGAGATGCCCACTTTAAAAGACCTGCCGAAAAGTTGGAAAGTCACCCAAAACCTAAAGCCCCTTCTGAGAAAAAGAAAACTCCGGTCAAAAAGGAGTACAAATATGAAGGCTCGTGTCCTATCTGTTATCGCAGTATAAGTAACAGGAAAAAATTAAATAAGCATGTTTCTTCATGCAGAAGCAAACACCAGACTCGATGCAAAATATGTGATAAGCAATGCAAAACCAAAGCGAACTTTGAAGAGCACATGAAAACTCATTCTGGCAATCCAACTGAATCTGTGAAAGGGAGTAAAGTGAATAATGAAGATTCAATCAATGATGGTTCCCCACCCCCTAGTCCAGTATCCAACATATCTGAAAAGAGTTCCAACGCTAGTTCTGTATCCAACGACAATGGCAAAAAAATTGGCGTTGTTGCTAAAAGTGATGCTGGCTCATCCACCCGATCCACTTCCAATTTATCTGAGAACAGAGCAAGTAACGTCGAATCCTTCAAAAAGAAAATAGCAAATGTCCTTACGAATCTTGGCAATTGGACTCAAAAAACGAAACGACAACACAAAGAGGCTGAAGAGGAGGGTGGTGATGAGGAGGATGACGCAGAACCACCAAAAAAGAAAGTAATAATGTCATCATCAGATAGTACAAAAAGGTTAGCTATGCCTGCCTCCATGCGAAAAAAGTTGGAAGAAAAAAGTAGCCAGCCAAAGGAATTGCATGATTTAGAATGTGAAGTTTGTCATAAAGTGTTTACTCAGATGTCCAATAGGCAAAGACATGAAAGAACTGTCCATTCAATTGCGAATCCAAGAACTGGCAGCACCGGAGAAACTAAGTCCAAATCTACAACCCTGCCCACCACTAGTAAAGAAACTTTACCGAAAAATCCCAACAACACCTCCACGACAACCTCTTCAGCTAAACATTGGACTTTAGAATCTCTTCCCAACGCAGGAACATGTCCAATTTGTTCTAGATATTTTGCTAATCGTCTTCGGAGGCATTGCAAAAATGTTCACCAAGTCAAAGCTGCGGCGACTACCATTAACAGCATTGTATCAGCTTCCGATTCAAACCTAACTAGAAAAATATCTCCAAAATCGTATAAAATCTATAAAACTGCAGCGTCAATGATAAAGAAGAAGTTTTCTGCAACTTCAAATGTAACTTCAAGTTCCAGATTCAGTAGACGGAGACAAGAGTCTCCAGTAAGGAGTGAAGCATCAGAGGACGAAGAAATGCCAGAACCTACACCAGTTCCAGTAAGGCTTGAGAAACCATCCGAGCTTTCAACGAAAGCCGAAAGTAAAAAGCCGGGGAGCCAAATTAAGCCAAAGTCAGCATCACAAATCCCACCATCATCATCCTCTTCTGGAATGCCAACAATTTTCAAGTGTGGCTGTTGTGATAAAACGTTTAAAGTTCAGGCTGATTTAAATGAGCATATGTCAAAACGAGTACCAAAACAAAAGCGCCTTTTTACCTGTACCTTATGCAACCACATGTTTTCCCACGAAGACGATTTTATTCTTCATGTTCAATTTGTGCATAAGGAATTGGTTTCTGGAATGAAACATGTCCAGCAATCAGCGACAGCAAAACCGCAAGCAAGTTTTAAATCCACCTCGAAACCACAAGCCGAAGGCAGCAGTACTGATAACTCTAAGCATTCCTCTGCAGCTACTTCCCTACTAAGCTCTTCAAGGCGAAGCTTACGAAAACCCAACAGCAATGCCAACGACCACGATTACAAGGCTGCTAATACAGCTTCACTACCAAAGTGTTCAATTAATATTTCTGATAAAGAAAAAGCAACGGCAAATTTGGCTTTAGAAGCTGAAAATGCAACAAATGCAGACTCTCGTACCTCAAAACGAAATGCTAGTGATCGATTTGCTAAAGCCAAAATAAGGTCTCCTTCTCCACCAGTACTGGAACCTGAAGAAATAATGGATACGTTTGATGACCATCATGACGACGGAAATGTTGATGATCAAATGGATATTGAGCAATCTGACTTAGCGATTACTTCAACTTTTTCGCAAAGAATCAGTCCAAGAACTGGAGGAAGTGCCAGTAATGAGAAAAATAATGAAGAGTCTACTAAAATGCCTTGTAGCACATGCAGCGAAGTGTTTTATAGTTACGAATCTTTAAGAAAACACGAGCTATACTACCACAACATAAAAAACACGCAAATGTGTTCAATATGTGGCGTTTATCCTACAAGACTGAGTCGACATTTGCTTGCTCATGAAAATAAAACTGTGAGGTGCTCATGTGCCCCGTGTGGCACCAGCTTTAGTGACTTCAGTCTTCTTCTCAAACATAACTTGAAGCATCATCCTGGACCAGACGGCGGGGCTCTAACAGCAGCAAACAAATCAAAATCAAAGCCTGGTCCAGCGTCTGTGAAGAACAAACTAAATAAAGAAAAAGAAGAAACAGACGAACTTCCCCATAAATGCTTAATTTGTCATAGAGAATGCAGCAATTTTTCCGCTGCAAAAATGCATGTACGCCGAGCCCACCCCGAACGTGAGGATGTGGAATCTTTTATTAAGAAAGTTGGAAGAGAAGAGGAGAAAGATAATGATAAGGATGCATCATCAGAAGAGATGGATAAGATATTGGAAGACACAAATGAGAAATTACAGGATCCCGATTGGAACGATAATGACAGTGACTTTGTTCCAACTAGTCCAGCTGCAGTTTCAAGATCTCCTTCGCCACCACCGCCGCCTCCGAGTCCAAAGCCAATAACCACAAATAGGAAGCCAGGTCCAGCTCGAGCTATGCCAGCTTCTGCTCGAGCAAAATTGTCGGCGACTCAATCTGGCCAAAATGATGTAGATAAGAAGAAAATTGAAACCGAGACTGCTCAAAGGGCGTCTAGTGGACTACCTAAAAGGGCTATGCCAGCTTCTATCAAAGCAAAGATGGAAGCAAAGAAAAAGATGGATGAAGAAAATCAAAAGAAATCCTCGGTGTCTGAAAAATCCACCCCAACATTAGTAACAACTGCACCTGCGAAACCCAGACCCATGCCTGCTTCTGCACGATTAAAGTTAGAGAAGCAAAAGGAGACTGTATCTGTTCCATCTAAACCTACTTCAACTTTTTCTGATTCAATTTCAATTCGGAGTTTCGATTCTCTTAAATCTGCAACAGCCTCAAAAGCTGGTTCAAGCGTGTCTTCAAGGCCGAGGGTCTATGCCAGCTTCGGTTAAGAAACGAATTCTTAACAAGGCGGAATTGAAAGAAATGGTTCCAACGCCACCCCCTGCAACACGAATTCAAAATCTTCCAAGTCCTCCTCCATCCCCAGAACCTATCGACTTGTGTGATGATGAAGACGTTTTGGGTCGATCTGCTGGTGGAGATGTTGTATTTGTTGAAGGGGCATCTGGAAGCAAAAAAGCGGTCCCGAGTTCCGAAGTTGTTACGTTGGACGACGATGATGATGAAATTGCTGTTGTTTCAGAATCCACAAATCGGAGAAAGGGACCAGGCTCATCATTTTCTTTTAATATCGCAGATGAGATCGCAGAACATAACAGAGCTGTACAGATGGCCATGGGGAGTGGGTCAGGTCAAGTCCAATCAACTCAGGAGTACAATATGGTTGCAGTATTTAATTGTAAGCTTTGTTCCACAAAATTCGATGACATGGAAGGTGTGCGAGGGCACATTCATGAGAAGCACTGCGAATATGGAGATGAGCACACTGAGAACTTGTACGAAAAGGTGTTTGAGAAAAGAAATGTTGTTGCTGTATCTACACCAGCAAATCGGAGAAGACGCTCAAATACAAACTACCATAAAAGTTATAATATTGAAGAGGATGAAGTTGAGGACGAAATCATTGTTTCAAGAGGCACATCTACTAGGCCTCGCGGAGCTGCAGCTACTGAAGATTCGTCTTATCATGGATCTGACGCTCCATCTACTCCACCTTCAATTTCTCACTCTGTTGAAAATGTAGAGTCGTTGACAGAAAAACCTTTGCTTTACGCTTGCAAGTTTTGTGGGCAACGAAAAGACACTCAAGGTAAAATAAAGCAGCATATCGTAAAGGCTCATCCCACTTTTAAAGGTCGTTATCAAGACGATGTTGTTACTCTGGAACCTGGAAAAGAACATGAATTTGTTCCAATGCTGCCTCAGACACCAGTCCCGACACTTGTTCAGGATAACCCTCAAGTTGAATCCCAAGTCTCAATGATTGCACACTCAGTAGTCTCATCGACGCCTTCGCTTCCTGTTCCCATTACTTTCAAATGCAAAATTTGTCAGAAAACTCTTGAAAGGAAAGCAAGCCTTGCGATTCATATTCATCGTGCTCATCCCGAATTTAAGCAGTCTGGACAGAAAGTGGCTGACTTTATTCAAGACGTGTATGAAAACGAGTTATTAAATAGCGCAATGGCCGACAACGATGCGAACAATCATGGTATATAATAAAAAATAATGATTTCACTTTTAAAAAGTTTTTTTTTGTGCTATAAAGGGATAAAGTAACTTTTTTTCATCTAGGTTCAGCTACTTACTCATGTGGATTTTGTGTATTTCAAACGGAGGACGAAGATTCATATGTACGGCATTACAAAACGCATACTGGAGTATCACCTTATCAATGTCAATTTTGTGCTGCTCAATTCAATACTAATCAAGAGGTTACTAACCACAAAGAGCGAGAGCATACTGGAGCAGAGTTTATGAACAATGATGAGTCAGAGATTAGTATGGAAGAAATGGTTGGTATTGGGGAAATCAGCGTATCCACTTCTACACGTATTCAAATCGAGCAACCACAAATGATTTCTTTAGGAAGACACTTTGGAGGGAATGAATCAACGGTGTCAGAAGAGTCTCCATCGCCAGTAAAGAGAGGAAAGCCTGGTCCTGCATCTAAAAAAGCAAAAGCTAAAAAGGAAGTTTTACAGACTTCATTCATTAATGAAAATGATGAGATGGAGGACGAATCCGAGCCTGTGAGCACTAATGGAAATCTAGAAGATGTTCCTAATAATGATTTTGAGATGGAAGATGAACAACCAATGTCACTGCCTTTCCAAGGAGATTTGTCTTCTCTGTTTTCAACGCTGGGTGGGTCTGCTGGAGCTCCTGGGAGCTTAGATGATATTGATGGGGGAATGGATTTGGACTGAGGTCGTATCGCGTTTACTTTTCAAATATTATTTAGTAGGAGGGAAGAGTACTTTTCATTTGATGCAGATTTTAAGTTACTTGGCTGTTTGTTGCCTTTGTCAGTCATCCTTTTCTATTACAAATATTATTGCTACATTTTTTATTTTTCGTTTTCTAATATACATAATTATGAATTATGATCTTGTTTACTTTATTGTGCTTTGTAATTATTTTAATTAATAGACTGAATCTTATTTTGTGGTTTATTATATGTACCAAAATATTATATTAAGTTTGAGTGGTTGACCTGAATGCGCTGATTAATCTATGATTTGGTTTCATTCCAAAATTCTTTAGCGCATTTACAAGATTTAATTAAGTGTTCATTGTACACCTTTCCATTTTGAAATAAATATGTTACGATGATATTGTGATAAAGACAATAGAAACGACTATTCATATTAATGTTCATTATCTTAATTTTGATAAGTGTACCATTACTACCATTTTTATTTACGATTAGTACAATCAAGGCAGTCCAGTCCAAATAGATTCATTTCAAACATACATGGTTTTATTATTCCCGAAATACAATTACAAATCTCAACTGTTTTGGTGACATCTAACAATCTTGTTTCTTCCATCTCTATTTAAACCTGATTATTATCTAGACTTTAACTGTAACAATGATAATACAAAATTTCTATGCTACAACTACAACTTCACTTCAAAAACTTAAAACAAAATCACAGGTTTAAATTGTGCTCTTAATAAGCAAACAAATAATCAGTTACAAACAAGCATTTATACCAACTAACTACAAGCAGCATACAATGAGCATCATCAGTTTGGCTTTGCACCGCATAAATCGACATAGTCATCAATGAAACTAAAGTTAAACAGTGTAAATACTAAATATGACTATGACTGATGAAAAAATGGATAAATCAAAATGTACATTTCTAAACTGCTGCCATCATCCTCCACTCGAACTTGCTTGGAAAGAAAAGGAATTGAACACATTGGTTCAATTACCTTCTAAGGACTGGAGCATTCTGAAACAAAAGTTAGGGTTCAAATTCTTCAAAACAAGTAATTATATTATGAAAATACAATGGTAATTAAAAACATTATTATCGTTTTAAAAGGTTACGACTTTTACCGCATTGTTGTGAGGTGTTAGGAGGTGAGGTATAGACGAGTATGGAGTAAAGTCCGGCGCTGGAGTTTTGTAGTGAGGAGTTGTTACATGGCTAGCGGCTACTGAAAATGATGACGAAGGTATAGCTGCCATGGCACTTCGCGTAGGGGGCGGCGGGCAGGTTCTTGCTACAACTCTCTGTTGATAAGCTTGTGCAGCGCTTGGGGTGAAAACAGTGTGAGGAGTATAAGACGGAAGTAATTGTGGAGGAGGATCATTGTAGTGCATCTTAAACCATATAAGCATTGAATTTAAAGTCTCAAACATCTGCTGCCGAAATCGGAATCCGTCAGGAGTGACTGTGAAGAACTCATGTTTAGTTCTTCCAGAAGGAAGATAGGAAATGAGAAATTTTCCTGGATACTCGGGACTTGGATGAAAAGCATAATGAATCTTCCTTGAGTTAGCCTTTTGCAATTCTTTTAAATGCTGATCAGCTTTTTCACGCACACCATTCAAACTTTCCAAATAATATTTGTTTTCTATGACTTCTCTAGCATTAGACGCCATCGGCATAACGTGTCGCGTAATTATTTCGTCAAGGTCGTCAAATTCTTCTGTTCCAATGTAAAACGCATGTTTGCTTGCAGCCTCCTCCTTCTTTTGAGTAACTACATTGAAATGCTGAAAAATTCCTTCGGTAACTTTCCAAGTTAATGCCAAATGATTTCCGCCTCTACTGGATGGGCGAACGATGGCAGTGCCTTGGTCAGCTGGCGCTAAAAGTTTCTCTGCCTCCACATGATTCACTTTTTTGAAAGAAGGATGAACCAATATTCCTTGAAGCAAAGTTTGGGGCTTTGGCTTCATCTTGGTGTCTGCCAGTTTCTGTTTTTCCTTGTTGAGGTCGAACTCCTCTTTTTCTTTGTCATAATAATAATCCTTTTCCGGGCTGTATAGAAACAAGTTATTTATTACAATCTTCCCGTTTTGACATTTTATAGTATATACAAAAAAGTAGTAAAATACAGAGTTTCTGACTTACCGCCATGTTCCACGTGTGTCCAATAAGTCACTACTTCGGCAAGTGCATTCTACGGAAAACCGTTCAGGGTTAATTCCTATAATTCTACAATGAATGACTTGTCCTTTCTTAACTCTGTCCTCAGGATGCCTCACTTGATCATCAGATAACCGGTCGGTATTGATAAAGCCAGATATACCATTCTCCAGTAAGAGACGGATTCCGATAACTACACCGGGACACTCATTAAGGTCAAGATGTTTCCATACCTAAACACACGAGAAATAGTTCTAGTAAAAATGCCTATATGGGCACGAAGACAAAACTTTTATCTTATCTTTGAAAATTACTTACATCATTAACTTCCAGAAAATTATTTTGTCGACAAAATGTGCATTGCCACCTTCCTGTGGGCATTTTAACTGGTTGAGCAGCATCATTTTCGCTCGCTTCGGTTTTTTTAAACACGACTCCTGGGAAATGTATTTTACAGAACAGATATCAGCAAACATAGTTAACCAAAACCAAACAAAACTGATTGCCTTCATTAAGAGGAAAATAATTAGCGCGTTTTTTACCTGCAACAGTTGCAGTGGTCAATTTGCCTATATACAACGTTTGAGGAGTCTCTTTGGTAAGAATGTGGAATAATTCGTTAATTTCTGGGGTCTTGTATGCAGCCCTTTCTTCAGAGAATGGTCTTGTTAGTTCCGCAACGATATTTTTTGCAGCAGATTTTTGGTCTTCATTTTCTAGTGCGTCAATATGCAGATTATGTACCAATGCAGGAGACGCCATTACTAGTTCTAAAGCCGTATGACTATCTTTATCTCTTTGGCCATCCTCATGCGTTGCATCGATAGCGATTTTCTTGGCCAAGTCGTACGACATTGGATGTATTCTTGTTCCATCGAGCACTTCAATATAGTTTTCAGTACTATAAAAAGACAAAAATATTTTATTGTAAAATTAACAACAATTAAGAAACTAAATAAATATGGTTATAATTAATTAGATTTCTTACTTCTGAGACACTGCCTTTACATCAATTTTAATGAAGCCCCCACAATTGTAAAAAATATTGCTTCCCACTAGCTTGTATTCTAACAACTGATACCTACCCTCGAGCCTAAGATTTCTTTGCTTCAAAGCCTGCAAGATTAAGTACGCAAATCCAAACCTGAATTGTTTGAAACAGCAAATCAACTTTGTCAACACGAGATAGGCCAAGGCCAACATACCTTTAAAATTCCGAGAGATTTGTGAGGACCAAGACCACACACAAACTGGACAACACTAGAAGTGTGCCAGTGCTCCAATGCTCGATTAATGTCCACTCCTATTAAGTTTGTCTTAATGATAAGTTCATGTTGCAAATGTTCAAGTAGTTCCGCCTTTGGTACTTGGTCCTAGAATTTTTAAAAAACTCCGTATCATTGATTTTTCCCTTCCGACACAATTCTATCTTCAAACTCTCATTTTTAAATCTAAAATACCTGTAGTTGATGAAACCTCACACAAAGGATGTCGTCGTCAGCATTACAAAGCTGACAAAACTCCAAAAGTGGGTCTTGCATTCTTCGGCCAAGTGATATTGCTTCTTTAAGCAGTGTTGGGAAACTTGGAAAATCAGCCTGTCCAAATGACGAAATATTTAGTTTTAGTTCAGTCAGATATTCCAAACAAACACACAATTCAGCTGTTAACAAACCTTACGTTTAAAAAACCTACCTTTCCCTTGTTTGAAGCAGAGTAAACCTTCGCAACTTGATTATCTATAATTTCAACAGCTATATTAGGGAAGTTAGCCTCTGCAACAAGCTCATTGACCAATTCCTTGACTTCCTTTTGTATGCCTAGAGCTTCCCTTGATTCTCCCCCAATCACAACAACATGCGGCTTATACTTTGTCATCATGGCCTTAATGCTGATAAGATCCGAAGCCTTTTTCAAAAAAATTAAAAATTAAAAGTTACAATACAAACAAAAACCCAAACTCTAAACAAATGACCAATAACAAATTAATTTACCTTCTTTTGTATAATTTCTCCGTCAGTACGACTGGCTCTTTTTGTTATGTTTGGCAATTTAACATAATCATTCACCTCTCCCCTTGCAGTCAAAAAACAAGCATACGAAACTTGCTCAATATCTGACGAAAACGCCAAGGATAAAACACGAACACCGCAGTCTGTATTCCACTCAATATCCTTTCTAGCAGCATCTTCCGGGACGTTGTAAGGAGCCACCTGATGTTGTTGTAAAGTAGAATAAAATTAATTTTGCAGGTTTCACAAAATAATCCAAATGAAATGCATAAACTAAAAATTGTTTCATTTACGTTTATCCAATTATGCAGCTTATTAGTACAAGATTTTAGAATAATTTTCTTGTCCTCTTGTAGAAGTTTTTCCTTTAATTCCTTTCTTAAGCTTGGATAAAGAATGGTTTCAAAAGCTATTTGGAGACACTCTGCTCGTAAAGCATTCCAATCCTGCGCATTTTGGCCGAATTCGTCCCTTTGAAAAAATTCCTTCACTTCTTCAAAATAAGATTTATCGCCGGTGCGTCCAGGAATCTCATCACCAATCGTGATAGTTAGCAAATCTAATTTCTCAGCCAATACCAGTTTTAGGAACTGCAATGGTTTGAAGGTGTCTTGAGGTTTGTTTTTTAAGTACATCATACTTCAGGCATAATGAAAGTAAAAATTAGTGCAATTAGATATTAGATTAGGTATAGTAGCTAAACAAGTGCATTTTCAACTTAATATTCGCTTTTAACAAGTAAATAAAAAACATACCTAAAGCATGGATGACCCTCATCAATTTCTACTAACCCTTTCTTAGTTGGGCAACAGGAAATTACGGCACGTTCAAAAAATACATTTCGAACAACTCGTCGTACAATAGGGTGGCGTGCGATTTGTGTTGACATCATAAGCTGAGCTCCCTTTATTACTTCATCCGGCGTTTTCACACGGCTAAAAACATATTTGTATTAATTGGTTATTGTGATTCAAAACAAATAGCCACAAAAAATCCCTTTTTAATCAAACTAAAATTCTTACTCTGAACAAATCTCCTTTGCTGCATCGATTGGGCTGATATGAACTTGATTGATTTCATGGAACATATAATTCTCCTTAAAATTATTTGCCAACGAGTCTGCTGTAATCCCATAACACGGCAAAAACTGAAGAATTCCAAACTTTTTGCACATTCCGTAAGATCCTCCGCTTCCGACCCGTTTCACCTTTTTCTTCTTCTTATACTCTCCATTTTCTGTTTCCTCATTGTTTTCCGCGATTGTGTCTTGATCCTCATTAAGCATTTGTTCAGCAACAGCAGCATCATCAACTTCATCGTGAGAGCGAGAGACGCTCGTACTAGCCTGTTTCTTTTGTGCAAAAAACTTTCTCATCCCTTCAATTTCATCACGGTAATGAAGGGTAAAAAACGTGTATACGTCATGGTATTCTTCCGAAGTCTTTATTTCTTTCACCATTTCGATGTCTTCGGGTGTGATGGGTCTTACCGCTTCAAGTACGGTATTATCTGCAGAAGCAGAAATACCTTCCGCCCGTGCCCGTTCTTGCAGATATTGCATCATACTCTCAAAAAGTTCAAGCAGACCCTGTTTTCTACTCCGAAGCTGACAAAACTGGGCGTCAAGTCTATAAATATTCCACAGGTCGTGAGGGTCTAGGTCCGGGCAAATGGATGCGTTTTTATAAAGCGCCACATAAGGGACTTCAAAATTATGATTTCTCATATTGTCAAGAACGACTCGAATTTTAGACATGATTAAATGTTTTTCTTCCTCTGTAGGTTTCCGTTTCTCCTTCTTTTTACTGGATTTACTGTATTGAGATTTGGCCACATCTCCACTTTCGTCCCAATCAGCATCTTCGTCTACTCTGCTACCTTGTGCTACAGATGATGGAGGTGGGGCCACACTCACGGTACTTTGAGCAGGACCAGGAAAAGTTGTCTGTGCATCCCAATTATCCCAACCATCACCAGCCACTGGAACTGTTGGGTAAAAACGCAAACGAGATTAACTAAAAGAGCTTTCAGTTGTACTTTTTTGTACACGCTACTGCATGTAGAACTTTTTATTAAACGTTGAATTAGTGGTTGAATTTGAACTTGACTGCCGAGTGAACAGTAGTATCACTTACCTTCGACAGTAGTTCTCATAACTTTCTCCACTCTAACAGGTGGTTCAGGTTCGTCCCAGTTTTCATCTCCAGTATTATTTTTAGAATTGGTCTCCGCCATTGGTACTGCATGGGTTGGGGTATTTTTTAAGGTTGTAATACCATCACCCCAGTCGTCATCATCCCAATTGTCAGCTGGATTTGGATTGTTGTTTTTCGATGCTGCCGAATTACTGGTTGATAGAGAACTGCTGGTCATTATTGCTGCGACTTCTTCATCGTCCCAATTTTCCTCCACCTGAGTAGTGACTGTCCTTGGAGTAACTACCCTATTCCCTAGAGGTTGATAATTGGCGTTTTTGCTGTTCCAAGTATCCGTTGAGCTCCCATAGCCTCCACCTTTACCTCGACCACTTCCACCAAAGCCTCCTCCTCTTCCTCTATTGCTACCCCTTCCTCTATAACTACTTGGGGCAAATGGTTTCCTGAATCCATCTTCATCTCTACTTGATTGTGATATCTGTGATCTGCTATCGTTTTGGACATCATCCCAATCGTCATTATGTGGAATGTTTGGATCAGGGACATTAGCAACTGAAGGTACTGAAGTGCATTGGTTTGGTGGATCATTATCCCAGTCTTCATCATCCCATCCTCCAGCTCCGTCAACTGCGGAGCATAATATTTAAGAAAATTTAGCCTATTATTTATTTTTATTCTAAATAATCTAAATCAAATTAACTACAAATATAACGTACCTTGACTAATAATGTTCTTTCCAGAAGGTTCGTCTTCCCAATCTTCATCCATATCCACTGCATTGCTGCAGACTTGAGTGGTGGGTTTCTTATTCGTAAGTGGATTAGATGGTCGTAATACTGATTCATTGTCCCAATCTTCCCAGTGATCGGATTGAGGTGGAGCAGGTATCGGCTGAGATTTACTTTGTGTAGGTCCAGGTCTAGCCAGACTTACACTAGATTCTGTATCCCAATTTTCCCAGCTCGTATCTTGTGCCGGTGGATTATTTTGAACTGGTTCTGGTGGAGGTACTCGGGTAGGAGGATCGTCCCAGTTTTCATCATCATCAATTGTTTGCTGTTGACGAAGCACAGATGCAGGTTGTGTAAATGCGGTTTCCATTCCTCCCCCAACCTCGTTATCATCCCAGTTTTCATCTGCGGCGGACTGGTTGTGTGAAGCACTTTCGGTTTGGGAGGAACCCCAATTACCTGACTCTGCGTTATTATTATACCTCTCCCCAAAACCTCCTCTTCCACCACCCCTACCTCTACCGCGACCTCTTCCTATACCTCCACCCGCAGCACTTGGACATTCACGTGCAAAGTGACCAGTCTCATGACAGTTATAACAAACACCTGTTCCAAATCCACCTCCCCTGCCCCTTCCATTGCCATTGTTATTGGAACTATTTGGATTTGGACAATCACGACTTATATGACCTTCTTGATTGCATCGGAAACAGGCACGACTTCCTCCTCCACGACCTCCACCTCCTCTTCCACGACCACCACCCCCTCGTCCCCGAATACCACCTGTTTCTGGTACAGGCCAATTATTGTTCCCTTCTGAGAAACTATTGTTATTATCATGAGCATCATTTTGTTGTGTAGGTTGCTGTTGCTGTGATGCTTTTCTGTTATTTTCAGAAGCGAAGTCTATTCCTCTATTTTTCCAAACAATGTCATTTTCTTCATCAGAATCATTTGCATTCGCCATATTCAAAGCTGTACGTGCTGGAACGGGAAAACTTACTGTTGTAGTAGGTTCTTGTACCGCAGTTTGTTTATCCCAATCATCTGCCCAATCACCTGAAATAAAGAAAATAATGGTTTGCAGTTCTTACTGAAACTAAAAAACCGACTATCCAGGAAACAGAAAGGAAACAATTTTACTAATAATAATTTATTAACCTCCACCCGTTTCTTCTATTACTGGAGCTTTAGCATCACGACTGGGAACAGTTATAGTTTCCACAGCTTGTATCTTTTCCTTTTTAGGCAGCCGTGTAGAAAATGCTAGATTATAAATCCATTCCGCTTCTTCGTCAAGTTCACTATCAGCAGCCTTCGTGACAGGAACAGTGCGAAGCTGCATTCTTTCAGGAAGATCTGTATCTCGAATTTTCTTTGCAGTATCGCTCAAGCCAGCTTTTTCCAACTCATACGGTTCAAATAGTTCCTGGATTTTACGAGGCTTTCGTGTAGGCTTCCTTCGCTCACTCTCACTGAAACAAATGAAAATTAAAAGCATTGTTTTTCACTAATTGAAAATAAAACTATACTTGAGCTAACTTACTTAGCCTCATCCTCAACATCGATCTCATCTCTATCGTTCGCAGAAGCAACTTGCAGAGGAACTGGATCATGATCCGGAAGTGACGGTAAATCCTCCTGTTAAAAAATATTCAACGTAATTTGTGTTTTTTGGGATGTACTAATGTAGTTCTTTTCTGAAATATCAAAAAGATGCAAAATCCGCTTACATTATCAGATCCTTGGAAAAGTTCATTGGCAATAGCTTCACGTCCTCGAATTGGGCAATCATCATCGGAATCATCGTCGACAATTTTTCGTACACGTTTGAATTTCCTCTAATGAATTTAAAATAATAAAGCAAATCAACATTATACAGTTAACTTAACTTGACTTAACTTGCTTTCAATTTTTCGAGCTTTACATACCTTTCTTGACACTTTTATTCCGAGGTTCTCTTCTAGTAAATCATAATCATCATCTTCAAGCTGATCTGATAGTTCATCATCTTTCCGCTTTCTCTTCTTACGGCTCACATCTCCACCCTTGACACTACCTTCCTGGTCAACTGAATTGTCATCTATTAATCCTTCAATGATCCCATCACCTTAAATACAAATGAAAAAATCACATGATTCCAATTAAAAGTTAACTATCATGATTATTAAAAACACAAGGAACTAAAGTTGACAGAGCATTCCCTTAAAAGATAACTTACTCTCATCGCCTTCTTCATCCTCTTCTTCTTCATCATCGTCTTCCATGTTGGCGTTGGTTTCGCCTTTGGACCTTCTCCCGGAAGAGGAAGTCACCTGATCCTCGTCTTCTTCTTCGTCACACTCCACAGCTTGCTAAAAATACGAATAACACGCAATTTCAATTAAAATTTTCAAATAAAAATAGCAGCAGCTGTTATTTAAAACTTACACGACACATGAACTCGGTCACCCCTCCTTCTATTTCCATTTTTAAATATCCTCCTAACCCTCCACTAATTAAACTTAATTAAAGCACTAGTTTCAGGAACTTTGTGGAAATAACAACACCGGTATTCTCAATAAAATCTCTCTTCAACAACTTTTCTAAATTTTTAGCAACAATTAAAAATATTTTAACCGTTTTTGAAACACCCAAACCGTCACTTTCAAAAAAATCGGAGTGCAAAATTTATTCGCAAGAAAATCCCAGAATTCTTAGAAGGCCATCCTTTCTTCCTCGTCGACTGCACTTCATTGACCGCATAAAAACATGCTCGCGTTTCTTTTTTATGAAGAATCCCTCGTTGCTTTTCCATCTTTTTTCTTATCATTTACATTCCATAGTTGATACATGAAAATCATCATCCTTTCTTCAATGGATGGAAAATGCTCGATTACGTAATAGAATTTACATAACTTAAAGGCGAAGGGATCAAGCACAGAAGGAGGGGAGAAAACGTTTTGAAAACGTCAGTCGGATCGATATTTGCCGGTGGGGGGGGGTTAATTCAGTACAAAAATAATCTGTTTTGCATAATTTGACTGGAATGAAAAGGATTTTTCTTTTAATTTGCATAATTTGCAAAGAATGTTTCTTCATAAGGTGATGGTGATAGCTTTGATTAGAGGGGCAGACAGCAGAGGGAATGAAAAACGTTCTTTTCAGTTCAACTTTCATTTTCATTGGCTACCCTTTCCTATGTATACGTTCAGAGTTTATGTTCGTTCAATACACGAAGAAGTAGTGGACGATGATGATGATGATGATGCTACTACAGAAGTTATGGGGAAAAGGCAGTGGCTTAGCGTAAAAAACGTAGCCAAAACAGCGCTTGAGTGTTGAGAAAGCGAAGATGAATAGTACAAAAGTCAGACGGATGATCAGAGTGAATAAAATCAGCTGTTTTTTAATTGATTTATTAGTTTTTTCAATTAAATTATGCTTGTGTACTATAAAGTGCAATTATAACTGCTAACTTTGATCTGGACAATGTTTAAAGCTGTATCAAAACCATGGAATAGCAATTTTGGCCTAGGAATTATACATCGTCATATATTTAGTCATTTTTAGATTCCCAGCGTCTATGCGTTCAGTTTAGTGTGTGACTTGGACAAAATGAAAGCGCAAAGCTTAATTTAGAATGAGTCATACATCAGAATTATGTGTCTTGGAACTTACTACGCTTC
>JAHZNK010001175.1:0-11136 GCA_027744615.1 Lepidocyrtus cf. nigrosetosus NNG-2020 | reverse complement strand
AGCTCATCGATCAACTTAATGAAAAAGAGTCGGCAATAAGTGTAATGGAAACGAGATTAAAAGAGGCTGATGAGCAGTCTGATAGACTTGTCAGTGAAATCAAGATCCAGCTTGAGGAGAAAACCAAAGCTATGGAACTGATCGAGCAAACAGTTTTTATAAAAACCGAAGAGTGCATTCGTCTTGAAGAGAAACTAAAGCTGATCCAAGATGTTTCTCAGGTAGAACTCAAAGAAAGACTAACACAAATGGAAGAGGACCATAAAAACGCACTAGAAGCTTTTGCAATGCAAAATTCTGAAGATTTGGAGCGCACTTGTGAACAATTGGCGAAGAAAAATCAAGAAATTGCTGAGCTCCAAGGGAGCTTCAACCAGCTACAGCAACAAACAACTCAATTGGAGCAGCAATTAGCAGAAAAATGTGCCCAGCTTGCAGAAAAAGACCAGTCTTTGTTGGAAGTTGACTCCCTAAGGACAAATATTAAAGCTTTGGAGGATTCACTAGCCCAGTATACTTATGCTTACAACAACACTGCAATCGAGCTTCAAGGGAAGGACGGTGAAATCCAGAACTTAAAGCAGATTTGTAGTCAATACGAAGAGAAAATATATGCGACAACAATGTCTCAAGATGAATCCCAGAGAAAACTTCAGGAAGCTCAGGCTTCGTTAGCTCAATGCCAACAAGACTTAGGTAATTATTACAACGAGCTGCAGCAATCAAAAGTGGAAGTGGAGACGTTGCAAAAAACCCAGCAGGAGTATCAAGAAACTGTGGAGAAGCTGAATGCTGAATTAAGAGAAGCCAAACTGGAATCTCAAAGGTACACTGACGAGATTCAAACTTTAACCAATCAGCTTTCAAGAGCCAAGGATGTAGAACAAAGTCTTANATCAAGAAACTGTGGAGAAGCTGAATGCTGAATTAAGAGAAGCCAAACTGGAATCTCAAAGGTACACTGACGAGATTCAAACTTTAACCAATCAGCTTTCAAGAGCCAAGGATGTAGAACAAAGTCTTAATAAATACCTAGAAGATTTAAACGCAGCGACAGAGGAGCTAGGAAAAAACAACATGGAAATAAGAGAGCTTGAGAAAACAATTACAGCTCAAAACACCCAACTACAGACTCTACAAGCTAATGTAGAAACCCTTCGAAGTGACGTTAACAAAAAAGCTGAGGTCATCGAGCAAAATGAAGAACAAATATCGAAATTAGAAGCTGAAATTTGGGAACTACAGACACTAAAGGAAAAACAAGAATCAGATTTTAAAAACCTGGAAGAAATTCAAGCAGAGCTCCAAGAGAAGTCAAAGGAAATCAGTGATTTGCGTTTTGAGCTGGAGGAAGGGATTTTGCAAGAGAAGGAACTGAAAAAGAAATGTGAAGAGAAGGAACAGGAGATAAGCATGATTCAGTACAATTTGAATAGCAAAGACGCGGAGATTGCTGAGCTCCAAGGAAAGATTCAAGAGTTGTCGTCCCGCCCAGTTATTTCTTCTGCAGATGAACCAATTGCTCAAAGACTGGAAAATTCTGAACAAGAGAAGCAAATGCTTGAAAGGAAAATAGACTTGTTGCAGAATAAACTAATGGAAGTTGAAGAGTCAGAGGTGAAATGTTATGAAGACTTAAGCAAAATGAAGATATTACGGACTGAGCTAGAAATGGATAATTTAAGAATGTCGGCTGAACTGGAGCAGTTAAAACGTAGCTTGCACGATGGAGACAATCACCCGAAGATTAAAGCAATGGAGAATCAAATTGTTTTAATGTCGGAGACTTTAGAAGACAGGGATAAGCTTTGTAGGGATTTGATGAAAAATATTAGCGAGGTAAATCCTTTTTTGCCTTTTATCTACTCAGAACTTAATTTTTTGTGCATGGTAATATAATATTTTATTATTTTTGCATATTTTAGCTGCAAGAAAGTCGGGACAATTTACAAATATGTGTTAACGACCTACAAAACCAAAACGTTCCAAGTAAATACTATGAAGGTTCACTGGAAGCAACTGTATTAGACTTGGACAGCCAATTGTTTTCACTAAGAATTGATTTGGATCGTCAGAAAAGAATTCGCGAGTTATATGAAGGCCTTCTCTTTCTTGCTACTTCTAAGAAACAGTTTGACAACAACACTTCAAACAGGTCTGGAGGTGGTGGAGGCGGTGGCTGGTTTGGATTGGCGGATTTGTTCAGCACGTCTTCAGCAACATTGCCACCTGCATCCCCTCCTAGAAGAGCTCACACCCCAACCAGATCCAGAGTGCCTTCTTCAGTTAATACGCCACGGGGTGATGAGAGCAGTGGACACCACAACTTTCCTTTAGTTTCAACCCCATCCAGACCCTTATCACCTGTGAGGCAGTCTACCGGAACACCATCAGTTCAACATTTGTTTGATAGTCCCCCTCGGCAACAACAGCTACATTTACCTGAAGCCGGATCCGCTCCAGTAAGTCCAATTCCACCCTTTCAAGTCCCGTTTCCCGGACAAACTTCACAGCTTCAAGGTACGTACAATAGTCAAATATCTTCCGTCAACTTTGTGGGTTTCAAGAATCTTTTAGAATTGTAATTTTATGTTTCTTAGATAACCCAGGTGCAGTGTCCTTTCCGCTAAGCAGGCCGACTGACACTATCAACTTAGAGTAAGTTAATGCGAGATTTGTAACAGCTTGCGAAAAATAATTTCAGTGTGCTAAATAGGAATATTTGAGTGGAATAATTTAATAGATTTGTGTATTACCTTATATTTTTAAAATGTTTTTGTGCAATTATATAAACTTATTTTGACTTTGTCCTTTCTTTCAAACATTTTTTTAATATTTTCCCCCAATATTCCTTTTGGTTTTGGCTGTTGTTGAGTTAGTTTAAAATTGAGTGCTATTTAAAACTAATAAATATAATAGTTTGTCAATCCTTGTGCAATGTGCAAGTTTACAACGTCTTCCTCTAAGCAAAAATGTTTGTTCTGAATAGTTTTAAGTTTAGTCTAACGGTACTCCAGATATGTATTTCAAATGAGATTTAAAATAAAAAAGAGTTGTAATTTTCTAAAGCATGTGATGTGAATGCTGTTTTTTAATTAACTCTACCCTTTGCATAATTTCAATTTGGTTTTTCAACAGTTGGTTTAATACTAAAAGGTCATTTTATATTACCAAGTGTTTATTTTCGTAATTCAATTCATTTTGTGCTAGAAAGAACGGAAGGTGCAAGTCAACAGCAAATGTTGGAGCGGAAAACACCGCATCATTTTTCTTTCAAAGATCGCATTGGATTTTATTTTACCTAGTTGAGTTGGCCGTAGAGATGATTTCATATCCACTATTCCTTAATAGCAGTAGAGTTGCAAGAACTGATAAAAGAATATTTACAATATAATAATTATGGTTAAAACTTTTGCAATTATCATTTTACCCCAAATATAATTTCCGACATCCAAAAGTAATAAACTTTTTAAACGTTCTTTAGTTTAATGCACAGGTAATTGATTTATGCTTTCATTCAATAACCGACGATCACAGTAACAGATAGAATTGGCATCTTTTTATTGCAAATGTTTGTAGCACAAGTTTACAAAATATTACATGGAAAAATCAAACACCTTCAACTTTCTTCCAAATATCTTCTTCCGCCTCGTCGTCTTGCTTATCACCAGAATAAATATGAGTTATCTGTGACGAAGAGCTGCCAGGAATTTTATACTGGTACGTTTTTCTCTTTGCAACTTCAGCCTCCTTTGTCGCGTTAATCAAAAGCTGTGCAAACTCTTTTAAATCCCCTTTTGTAACGACATCATCGTCATCGTCAACTTCCCCTCCATTTTCCTCCAAATCATCTTCCTCTTCTTCCTCCTCATCAGAGCCCGAACCTGAACCTGAGGAATCATCGCAAGAATCTTTCCCCTTCTTTTTCTTCTTCTTCTTTTTAAACTTCTTCTTCCGACCAACTCTCCATTTCTTCTTTTTCTTTTTCTTCTTCTTCTTAAAACCTTTTCCTTTTTTACACTCCTTGGATTCTTCAATGCTTGAGGAGTCCCAGCCCCAACCGTTATTGGCGTGAAAGGGGACAACGTAATTGGGAACATGATGAGGTCTTGGAATGTCTGCGTTTGCAGTTTGGTAATGAAACTGTTCCATAACCGTACCCTTCTTGCCTTTCTTTTTCTTTCCTTTTTTCTTCTTCTTTTTCTTCTTCTTTTTCTTTTTCTTCTTTTTCTTCTTCTTTTTTGCCCGTTCGTATATTCCTTCTACGTAATCATCATCCTCTGGAGCATCCGCAATTTCCAACTCGTAAGAGTCATCAGGTTCAAGGTCACCTTTGATTGGAATTGGGGGCTGAGGTTTTTGTTGTATTTTATACGGTTGCTTTTTGCCATATTTTGATCTATGCACGTTTAAAGTAGCTCTGTTTTCCCCTTTGAAAATATTTGAAGCTTTGGCTGGCTTGTCGCCAAACGAAAGCTCAGGATACAACAGAGTCCCGCCAACGTCGTCTTCGCCGCTAAGCGATTCATCGGATGAACTTGTAGATTGCTCCGATTGTCCATTTTGTCCTTTTAACAGTAAAACTACGTTTGTACCCAAGCAATATCAATTATTGGTATAAAATAAACCTCACCATCAGATCCAAACGTTTTCCCTGTACGTTTTTGCAATGACGATGAATCCACAGGGATGATTATAGTTTCCCATAAAATCCCGGTGACTACAAAGGTAATACAAACAATTAAAATGTTTTTATCTCGCTTTTTTCGTTTTCTTCCGTAAATCCATCGCCAAGCCATTCTGGAACACTAAATAGCATGTAACTGTGGATAAGAATGATAATCGAAATGGCACATTATTCAAGTTTTAGAGAAATCTTTTTAACTTCCGCAGGCTAAACTATTTCAATCTGATTGAGTATGCAAAAACTTTCAAATCGTTTTTAACAGAAAGTAAAATCATCCTACTTTTTATTAACATTAATTTTTCAATTACATAGCGTCTTTGTAGAAAAATACATACATTAAATTCAACTCTACATAAAATACAATTGTTTCACGCATACATTGTACATCGTATTCTATAGAGTTTGCCAAGCTGTGTACTATTTTTACGGTTTGTAAGCACACACACATCGCGAACAGAACCTATTTTACTAGTACTTAAAAACAGTTCTTAATCAATCCTCTCCTCATGGGCATGATCTTACGCATCATCATAACACGTTTTCAATACCATTTTGATGCGTACTATACCATTCATGATACGTAAAATTAGGTAGGTACCTTAAAATAAACTACCTATGAGAGTGCTAGCCTTTTGTAAACCTACGTAACTATTTCAAACCTAATATGCGTACTGTAGTTAAAACTCAACCCTAACAAAACTTGTATGCAATAGGAATATTAAAATTACAAAGTGAAGACTAGTTGAAATGAAGTGAATAATAAAATAATTTCTAAATTACATTACTAGATGTACATTCATGAATTCAATTCAATACAACCTGCGGAAAAAGTCTTTCTAGAAAGAAACATTGCTTTCAAGGAATTATTTTTATTTAAATGCTAATTGTGAAGCCATTTAAGGGTTACGGTTTGCGCATTAAATGCAAATATACGCGATTCTTAACTCGTTGGTATTATTTGCAATTGCAATATATATTTTACAGAGAAAGTTTTAGTCTTTAATTTAAAAACAGAACACACATATATGTGATTAATGATTGGTATATAAAAACATTTTAATAAAAATCATTAAGTTATTTTTAAGACAGTATATTCCGTTTTATGCATCTTCCTCCACTTCCATTTTGCCATCAACCGCTTCAGGTCCCTCCTTGCTACTTTCTTCCGTGTCCATTTCCTCTTTCTGATCAGCTTCAACTTTTTTGTCCTCTTCTGGAGGAGGCTTATTTTCAAACTCAATAGGTGTAACAACCTGACCCTTATCCTCTCCGTCAGACGGCGGTATCATGGCTTTCATTTCTTCGGCTTCCTTTTGCTGAACATCTTTTACACTTTGTACTTTCTCCATGTACATTTCATACACAAGGTTGGCCATGTGAGGCATGTCCTTAATTGTAACAATTTGATCTTCATTAAGTTTCTCAGTCAATTTCCTTTCGGCTGGATATTTCTCTTGTGGATAGAGATGAAGATTTGAAGGTCGTTCTGTTAACTGTAAATATTAAAACCATACATAAATCCAATATTAAAACCAACTTCCTTGAAAAATATGAATAAAAATGCAAGGATTATATAAATAATATTTTATTTACAATTTTGAACGCAGGAGCTAACTCGTAGCAATTAGCAAATAGTGGAATCCTAGCAAACACATAAAGACCCAATCGTGCTCTTGACATTGCCACAATCAAACGTCGAACATCTCTCAAGTGTCCAACAGTTTTTGTTCTGACAAGAGACAGCAAAATGTAGTCATTTTGTTGACCTTGGTATTTATCCACAGTCGTGACCTGTAAATACAAATAACGAATTCCAGTTACTTTTGTGCTTAATACAAAAATCAAATAGGTATGCTGTCTCAAAATAAACTACTTACCTTATGTGGTGAACCAAACCAAGGATTATTAATACACCGAGTCTTCAGAACATCTCTAATAAGTTCCTTTTGTCCATTGTAAGTTGTCAAAATTGTAATCTTCTCTGCAGGGTATCCAAGTAGACGCATGTACATAAACGTTGCCACCACATACTCTGCTTCAGCCAAGTTTTGAAAGAAGTATGGACTTGGCTCTGACTCCCCCACACCGTTGTAGTCCTTCACGTTTATAGCCTGATATTCAAAAGGGAACCCGGCGTTGCCCAACTGATACTCAACCTCCGTTTTGATGTGAGCGAGATCTCCTAAGTTTTTATAACGCCATTTATACAAGCTTGCAATACTTGAGCGGGAACGTCCTTGAGCGTCCAGTTCCACAGTGGGAACTCCGAGTCGTACAAATCTTGCAAATAAACTTTGCTCCATGTTACCATATTTTTGGAATGCCATGTTTTTGATTACAGGTGGTAATTGATGATGGTCTCCAATCATAATCCAGCGTTTTAAACGGACCTTTCCTTCATCTGGATTTTGAAGTAGAAGAGGGATAAACGTTTCGATTTCCAATATTTGAGCAGCCTCTTCCATCAAAATGTTATCATATTGAAAAACTGCAGATAAAAGATAAAATTGAGTTAAAACTTCAATGCTTTTGGCTATAATTAAAATACTTTTGCTGATTTTACTTACTTAAATCAATAAACAAAGTTGAATCAGGTCAGGGATTAACTTAAATTCTAAAAGCAATGTATATTTTAGAAAATTTTTCATGTTTTTACCTGGAGGGCCAACTACCAACGTAAGACCTGGCTGCATTCCACTTTTGATTGCTTCAACTTGTGTCGGAGTAAAACGAACTTGGTTGCTGAAACACAAAATATGGACATTATTATGTGATTTCTGTTGCACAGCTTAAGTTACACAAGTCCACAAAACAACTATATGGCCTAACATAAACAATTTCACTTTGTAGTAAAGAAACTTACAAATTTGGACGGTTGGCAGGATAGGGTCCTCTGCTTGGTACCAAATACGGCTGAACGGTCAGTTTCTTTTCTATTTTTTCACTTTCATCATCATCGGCCTTTTGTTTTTGGTCAACTTCATGAAATCGAAGCCTAATTTAGAAAAAATAGTTTATTATGCCTCTTGATTAAGTAGTTTTTAAAATACTTGCATCCATTCTGTAAAGATTGATAAACATACCTAAATGGTCGTTCAACTGGGATATCAGATGTCGGAACCTCTATTTGATGTCCTGGGAAGCTGTCTTTTAAATGGTCAAGATCCAAAAAAGTGTCATTAAAATCCAGTACGGGTAACTCGTTTGGCATTCTATAAAATAAAAAATACAAGTCAAGAGAAATATTCACAGCTGAAGCATGACTGTTTGTGTAACAAAAACTTACTTGGAGTAATGCGCGGAGCCAGGATTTCCATATCCTAAAATTATGTCATGCAGCCATTCAGGTACAACACAGTTGGTATTCATTAGGTCCCTTATAGTTTCAAGGACAGCTTTGAAGTTATTTTCTTTAGGTTTCCTCCTTAAAAACACATTGAAGGATTCGTAAACGTCCTAAAATAGCGTAACAAATAAACAAAAGTTAGAAATATTCTGCCAAAATGATAATAAATTAATCTATAAGATAAATATACCTCATTTCCTGCAGAAATACTGTCCATATCTTTTTGGTATTGGTTAGCATCCAAAATCACACGAAAAGTTCTTGCATCTCCGGTCAGGAATGGTCTGCTATCGGGATTTTCTTCAATGACACGGCCATTTGAATCCAGCATTCCATCAATTTCGCATCCACGAACATACGCTACACCAACTTGAGTCATAAAATCTCCTCTTAGGTCGTACCGTTTGGCTAAAAAGAAAAATATATTTGCAATTCAACAAAATAATATTTTATTATTATTTTAAAAAGCTGATTTTCACCTACGTGCTTTATTTTTTGGTCTAATAGTCAACAGAAAACAAGCGTCATGTTTTCTCAAGGACTCCCACTCTGATTTAACCTCTCTGCGAACACTCAAGTTAAGCGTAACATCGGCCTTTACCAGTGATGGTCTTGACTCGCCCAAGTTTGGCTTTGACACCTGAGTCACTGTGAACCGCTGGATAGGGTGAGCCATCCGTGCCCATCCGTGGAAGAGTGCAGTACCATCTTCGGCTTGCCAGGGTTGTAGACGGAACATGGAGTCTTCTATGTCTTGCCTAATTTGGTCTGAAATAAAAAAGATTTCACATTTTGTAAAACGTGCAACAAATTATAAGATATGTAATAACAAGCTGACAAACTTACAAGTAGATTCAAGTCGAAAAAGCTGGAAATTCCGTAGTAAATAATCATGAAGAGTCAAAAACTGCAGATTTAACTTTGGGAGAGCCAAGACCTGTCCAGACGCACTATGATAATCTGATGGAACAATATTTTCATCCCAAATCATTTCCTCCGACGGGTACAGCGGCATTGCATTTAACTGCTTGATTTGAGAGATCCTCCTTTCAAACTTATACACCAAAACTTCTAAGACAAAATGTTCGTTAAGATCTTTTGTTTGCTCCCTATCACTTGGGATAAGGCAGAGTGATGAAGCTAGGTCAATTAACTCCTTGTAATCCAACTGTTTAAAATGCTTAAGAAGCGTAGCTCGTGTGTCAATGTTGCTTACATTACTTAAAGAAAACTGACGAAGTTCTGGAGTAACAACGAATACTTTCTGCTGCAGTTGAGTAATTTTATTGTAGTGTTCTTCCATCACTTTCAACTCAGTCAAAGAATCTCCAGTCTCGTTATCTATTTCAAAATTAGCGTAGAACTTCAATCTGTCCAGCAGTTGAGAGAAAAGGTGGCCATCGCCATGCTCCAAAAAGGGACTCATTTGACATCTCACAATTAAATGAATATCGTCAATTAACGCGTTTAGATAACGTCTAGTTGGAAGAAGTGCTTGAAGGTCGATCATTAACTCCAAGAATCGTTCTGAATATTTTAGAAAGTCAGGATTGAGCTCTGGTTGTGTATAATCTTGATCCTCCATCAGATCCAGAAAACTTTCTATTAGCTTTTTGAAGAAACTTCGGTTGAACTTGTTAAGTTCCTTTTTCTCCTCCGGTTCTTTTCCTTCTTTCTTCAATAAACTTTTAAAGTACTTTCTCCATTTTGGAAATCGATTAAACTCTTCCTCCCTCCGACCCTGTGTAGGAAAATAAATACAATCTCGCGTTAATATTTCATTTCTGGAAAATAGTATTGTACAAAATGAAAATTGGTCAACTTACCTCACTTAGGCAATGCCAAACGTTCAACGAAACCAAGCATTGTACTTGTTTTCGCACCAAGTCAATTTCAAGAGAACCGAACGCACAATTAAGAAATTGTAGAATTGTCCTTCCTTCACGTAAACTTTCTTTGGCTTCTTCAAAAAGGGAAGATGTAACTCTGTGAAAAAACCTTCCAAACTTTTCTTCGTCATTTTGGAAGCACTGAAAGAAAAAAGGAAATTAAATAAATCACCGTTACATAAATTTGCATGGTGCAACTACTTAATTACAGGTTTACTATTTATCAACTTACTTCCCAGACTGAAAGACCTTCTCGATTTTTCTCTACAACCATACAGACCATTGACATGACATGAGAGAAACTCGACTTCTCTGGGTTGAAATTAGGCCACAAATAATTTTCTAAATACTGGCTAATCTCAAGCAGTGCTATCCTCCTGGTATGAAAACTGCACAAAACATCATAAAATACATGCAATTATAGTTAATTAAATAATTAATCATAATGGTAGTTTTAAATTCTTGGAGTAGGGCGCAATTAAGTTACCTGGACTGGACCAACTCGTTTAAATAGATATCATCCACAATGTTTTGTTCAAAAGGAGCGTGCTCATCCGTATTATACGAAGCCCAGTATTTATGAGATAACTGAAAAACAAATCACAATCAGTAAATTAGCTGAATAGTTTAATTAATTGGTAAACTACAAGGTTATTACACGGAAAATGTATCTCCCTTTGTTTAAGAGCTATTTATTAATAGTAGGTGAATATGTAAATGTTCCATGTAAAAATACAAGTAAATTATAAATGATGCTGCGTAAGGAACTCAATATACGAAGCCTTTATGCAGCAGTATTGCTTAAAATACACAGAGAGGAAGTAGGGCTTGAAGGGTCTCATCAAACCCCGAGTCAACTCACAACAACATTTAAAAAGTTAATTATCGTTAATTTACCTCAGTTATCTTATCCGATTTTATTGCATCCATAGATGGAATGAACGCTCTACTTTTCTCCCTTGCCTTCACATTGGACGTTGTAAACTTAACCATTTTAACGGTTATTTTTCAAAAAAGCACTGACTATTCCACACACACACACAGCAGTTGACCGGTAAAAACCGGTTGACTGTCCCAGTTGGGTTAATTAACTTTCCAATGTAATAAACCCTGAAAATCAGTTTATATTTTAACTAAAACACTGAAACTTTTTTATTAGCTTTAATTATTTCTCAAAACTAATTATTGTTAAAATTGCCAATCTATGTCCATCC
>JAHZNK010001174.1:0-12230 GCA_027744615.1 Lepidocyrtus cf. nigrosetosus NNG-2020 | reverse complement strand
ACTTAAAATGAGTTGTAAATTGTTGACGATGATGAGTAGTGGGAGCAAGTAAAAAGTTTTTGAGAAATATGTAGTCCCCCAAGTTTTTACGTGAGGAATTTTACAAAGCAGTTTAGTATTGTAGATGTGTGTGGTATGAAAATTGGAATGAGTAATTTTTCAACTTGTTTTCCTTCTTTTTCCACGTAAACTACGATAGATTTATGCTTATCCCATGATTACCATTGTGAAATTCACATAATCATGTTCAAATCACTTTTATTATAAGCTTTTGAGTCCGGTATTGAGTTTAAAATATCAAAATTACTTTTTATCATTGGGTTTTCAATTGTAACAACAAAATTATTTTTATTAAATGTTTTGTTCCTATCCGACAATTTCCATAATGACTTACGAGCGAAGCTTTTATCAATTTTTTAGAAAAAATTATACAGTTCAATGATATAACTCTTCTTTATTTAATGCACTTAATGATTCTTTTCGATGAGCATTTTTGATGTCACATGTGCATACATATTTTAAGCGTGTAAAATCCATAACAAAATTTTTTCTTTGTTCTTCCAGCTATTAAATAGACTGCTAAAATAGTTATAATTATTTTGATAGAGGCATATACTGTTTTTAAAAAGCACCAAATGGGAGAACATAAATGATTCCAGAAAAAATGAATGATAAAACGAATTCCAACCATTTTGAAAAATAGACTTTTATGCTGGAAAGAAATGAGCATAAATGTTGAATTACCAAAGTAAAAAAGGGAGGGTACGCAGTACAGAGCGTTCCCCTCCAGGATTTTTTATGTTTGCCCTTCTGAAAAAATATGACAGAAGAGAATTTTTTAAAAATTGGGGATCCTACGGCAGAAGTGGGGTGTTAGCCATCAGCCAATTTTTTATGGGAGAAGGGGCTGATAAAAAATGAAAGCATTTTTACCAGAAATAGAGTAAGATAGAAGAAAATACGTTGCTGGCGTGCGTTTGTTGAGAAAAATAAGAAGGGAGAGGTTTACAAACTGCACTATAATGTCTTATTGCATTGCTTGGTATGATATTGCGTCTCTGTTTCTATTTTTACTGTTATACGGTGTGGTAGTAGCCAGGACTAAAACACGAAATCGGATGAAACCATGCGGAGAAGGAAAAAAGAATTGTATCGTTTATTTCCATGTTTTATTATTATTTCATTCCATTTTCTTCTTTTTTCCATGTCTTTCTCTCTCTCTCTGGTTAAGTGTAAAATGTGCATGTTTTTGGGCGTGGTTGCTTTTCCTTTTTGGAGAATTAACGAGATTTTTTCCTATTTGTGGCTTCCTTCCAAGCAAATATGGTCGGTGTGGTGTGGCGTGGTTGGAATACGTAGCTTTTTAAAAGATTGTGAAGAATATAAAACGTCAGCTATTGAGCATCATCACCTCTTCGTCTTTGCCATCGTTCACATCACGACTTCCGGCCCAGAGCCGGTAGTTTTTTGGTGTTCCCTGTCTGATGAACGTGCAAGCACGTTTTTCTTCAGCGTTTAAGAAGGGTGAGCAGATTGACTACGGCCCAGGCCGTTACAATTCTCCTTGTTTCTTTACGCGATTAACCCAAATGAATAAACCTTGTAGAAGAAATAGGTGGATCATTATTTTGAATCACAAAAGCATAACATTTTATTTATATTCATTTTCAATTAATTATTCATTTAAATATGGTCGGTGCGGTGTGGCGTGGTTGGAATACGTAGCTTTTTAAAAGATTGTGAAGAATATAAAACGTCAGCTATTGGGCATCATCACCTCTTCGTCTTTGCCATCGTTCACATCACGACTTCCGGCCTAGAGCCGGTAGTTTTTGGTGTTCCCTGTCTGATGAACGTGCAAACACGTTTTTCTTTAGCGTTTAAGAAGGGTAAGCACATTGAATACGGCCCAGGCCGTTACGATTCTCCTTGTTTCTTTACGTGATTAACCCAAATGAATAAAACCTTGTTGAAGAAATAGGTGGATCATTATTTTGAATCAGAGTTGCTAGTTATAAACTTACATTCAGTACATGCAATATTCACCGCGTTTATAACTTATTACGAGTAGAATTCTAGAGTAATTTGTCTAAACAAATGAAATACAATCCAATAATAAAAATTGTGTTTTTGAATAAGTCCAGAATTGTTATTACTGTTTCCCACAAGCAAATCATAAACACTGTACAACGAAAGGGTTTATTTGTTTAAATAGAAGAGAATTATAAAATGTCCATCATCACCGGTTTGTTTACATTAACCGAAAGCATTCAATACAACCTTTTACTTTTGCTTATTGAAAGGGCTTCAAAGAGAGTCGTAAAGTTTTTAAGGTTTTTAAAGATATGTAAATTTTTGTGGAAAAAAGCCGTCGTAAAAACCTCTTCAATACGTGAATGAATGCTCATTTTGGGTTTCATTAAGCTCATATCAGAAAATAAACTTTATTACACCTCGTAATACTAGTGTGGTACTGCTCTTTAGCTTTAAAATGGAAAATTACCAGTAAAAACCAACTTTTTTATATTTATTATCTGTTTTTGAATATTTACTGCTACTTTTAAACTTGTGTGTGTATTTGTTTATGTTTCTATTTTGATTTCGGCTTTTTTATTGTCTATAAAAATATCTTATCTTTGTCATACAGTAAATAAATAATTTCATTATGAAGTAGTAGACGACGTAAAACATCAAAGCAGTGTATTTTTTGTAAACGAGACAGATGATGACGTCTCCCTGTTTTCCCACTCCTCTGTACTTTTAAGATTATTGTTATGAGTTGATCATTGTCCCACAAAAGTTGTAAAACACGAAAATAAAGTTAAGAAAGGGATGATATTAAAAGAAAGAAGGACAATTTTGCTTGTGTTGGAAAGTAAATGAATTTTCTTTGCCATGAGAAGGGTCCCCCGCTGGCCTTGCTCATTTCAAATGAATTTTTATTTCTGGACGAAGAGAAAATAGAGGAGATATTTAAATAAGGCATAAACATTAAAAAATTACGTATTAATAACCAAGATTTTAAAAATTTAATGTGAGAATAAAACTTTATTCATTTGTCCTTTACAGATAGAATAGACGTATTAATTATATAATATGAAACATCTCACGTTACGGAAGTTATATATTTTAAAATAGTATTTTTTCATTTTGAAATAAAATTGGAGTGCTGCTAGCTACGATGTTAGAGTTTTACTGTGTTGGCTTCAACTTCTTTTTCTGTCGTAGCTGGAAAAAGCTCGTAAAAAAGAGTGAATCGAATCTCGGGATGCAGACCGATAAAAAATGCAATTAAAGGGAAAAGTAATTACAGTGCTGCTGCTCTTTTTAAGATTGTGAAAAAAGAAATGAAAATGAGTTTGGAAGAAGAGAGTCATTGTTAGAAAATTCACAGTTAGAAATAAGTAAGTAACGACGGGATGAAATTTTTTAGCTGTCTCTAGCACATATTAAGTTGTTTCTCTCAGTTTTATAAAAAGCTTGCCAGCAAAAGTGAAGAAGGAAAAAAATAATGTCTTTTTGTTGCAAGTATAATATATGCTGATGTAGCAATAAAGAACCGAAAGAAGATTCTTAAATATGTATTCTTATGTTCTTTTTTACCGTTTCCGATCTTTTGTCACTGAAATAAATGGATGATGACGACTCTCTTTCTCTTAAAAACTATGTTGATGATCATCTTTGCTTCTTTATGTATTTATCAAGCAAAGAATTGGAATAGTAAATGGTTTAAACTTCCATACAGAGAGTAAAAAACGGAAAAAAAAATACGTTTTAGCACAAACTTTACGATCTTTCTTTCTTTCCCTTCTCTTTGTTTAATGTTTGTACATTTTAAGAGAGTCTAATGCATATGCATATGTTCATAAAAAGAGAATAGGGTGGATGCGGAATAAGAAAAGAATTATGTTGGGAGAAGAAAAAGGGCTTCAAATAATAATGTAATAATGAGAAATAGAGAGAAAGCGACAAGAAATAAACTTTTTCTCTGTTCTTATTTTTGTTTTAATTTTTCCGAGGAACAAAACGATGATGATGATTGTCATCATCATTGTTAAAATGTAGTAAAGCCAAAAGAAAATCCATCTCATCTAATATGTAACATTATTATGTGATGATGACAACACTTTTTTCCTTGTTTCTTAAAAAGACTGACTGAAAACTACTGCTTAAACATTTATGAGTAAGCTGATGTTTTTATATTTTTTATGCTTTTGTACTTTTTTGGAACATTTCACCAACTCTCATCTTTGCTTTATTCCATTAACTTCTCTCTCGTAAAAAAGTAATTTAAAAGAAGCCAGAAATTCAAATGTAACGACTTTTTGTGTAATTCTGTGATTCCAAGAAAAAGTGAACAAGTACGTGACAATATCCGCACAGGATTTTGTTCCTTTTTTGTCTTAAAGAAAAAGGACAGAAGTAATAAACAAAAGTTTGGACTCGTTTCAAAAAAATGTTAAAAAGAAACTTGTAAAACTCTTTTCTCTGTCGATCCTTCTTTAAAGAATAGTCGCGACTATTTTTCTTTTTAAAAATTGTCCTTTCTTTCCGTTCTTCTTCTCTTGTTGGTCTGTCTATGAATTGGCGGAAGCCAAGAATGTTTTAGAAAAGTATAAAGCATAAATTTACAAGTTGTAGTCTTCCTTCCGGCTATGTGATACTTTCTTTCAAGCTTCCTTCCCCTTCTACTTTCCATTTCTACAGAAGATTTTTATTTCGGCTTTTTTAAATGATCCCTTTCTTTGAAAAATATAAAATGTGAAATTCAAACAAGTTTTAAAGCTTAAAAAGGTAAACTAATTGAGTTGTTCCCAAGCCTCTTGTTTTTCTGTTGTTGTACAAGGCTAAGAAAAAGCAAGAAAAATCTTTTTGTTTTCCCTTGTGCTTTACAAGTAGTACACGCGTCGTAGAAAATAGACGAGCTTTTGCTTGTTGATATTTTTATTAAATATGGGAACCTCTTTTTAAAATCCTTTCCCTTTTATTTGTTTAAACTCTTATATTTTCTAATTTCATTTTCTTCGTAGAAATGGATCCTATATTCTTTATTCTTTTAATATTTTACGGAAATAAGTACGAAAACTAATTTCCCTAAAAAATATTTTTTCTTAGATCAAAAAATCTTTAATACATCTTCCATACATTTTATCTTTTTACGTCATAGATCTCCGGAAAAAATCACGTGGAGATCCTCGTTTAATTTCCGGCGGTATAAAATCTGTAAAAATACAATCAATGTCTAGTATCTAAGATTTTGCTTGGGATATTATTTTGATTAATTAAAAAATATACTTCCGACATTTAGGAAATTATCATGATAATAAAAAGACGTTCATGTGTATCACATACGTACCTGGTCTAATAAATATTCAAAGTAATTACCGGGGTTTCCAATCGATAAATTAGCTACAGTACATGTTTTAAAGATAGGATTTATTATTCAAAGGTAGCAAGATTGTAGAGGAGATGATTTGAATAAAAATGACCCTTTTTTGATAAACGATGTGTTGTTCAAAAGCATAAAAGGTTACAAAGCAGGTGAACCGATGATCTGTTTTTTATCGATGGTAATAAATACTGTTGAACCCGTCTTTTCCAGAGACCCTTTTCAACACCTTTTCATTGAAAGGATCTCTCAACAATTGAAAAGAGGAAAGGTAAATCGGCTCTTGGTCAAAGATTTGAAGAAGGGGGTTTAATACTTGACTTGCTGTCAATAAATTTAAAAGTTTTGTGGTGGCCTTCTTATTACTTGTAATAAATAAAATTAAAGTGGCTTGTTTGACATTACAACAGCAACACGGCAAAGGGATCGCCATAGGTATGGCATGCGCTCCTTCTGTTCATTTTTTAAAGAATAACTTTGTGTCTTGAACGTGTGTGATGTTTAATAGAGCATTGGATTTTATATTGTATTGCATTGTGACATCCCAGGTTTTTTGTTTATGTAACCATTCTTGTTAGTAAAAAAGTTGGCCCCTTTTTTATTTTATGCAAAGCCTTGAAGCGTCACTTCATATCATTAATAAGAAAAAAGGTAGTGTGGAAAAAACTGTTCTGCTTACAGCGCATCACTTGCCTTTTCCCCAACTTTCATTATTATTACAAAAAAGTGAAAAGAAAACTTCATTAAAAACGTGAAAACTTTTTCTCAGGATCACAACATAACACATTTTTTCTTTTTTATATGAAAAAAGCAATGTTTGGAAGGTACCTGGGATATATAAAACTACTGAAGCTATAAATTATAGGAACTGTCAGTGTTTTGTAATAATAAGGTATTACTGACAGAGAAAAAGAAAAAAGTTAAGGAAAAAAGGTTATGATAATAATAAGGGAAACGGGGGAAATTCGTTATAAATTCTGTCGGGGTTTTTCTTAAAAATGAAAAGAAAAAAGAAAGCTGATGATTTGATGAGATGATGAAGAATACATATAATACTTTGCTTTTTTATGTTTCTCTAGTTTTGTTCCATGTGGGTACTTTAATAACTATTCTTTTGTTTTCCTTCATGTAAGTTACGTAGGTGTTTGGAGGGATAGGGAATCAAAAAGCACATGCATAAATTTATCAAATGATAAGAATATTTTCAAAATATACAAAAGATGTATTTGTTTTTATATGCTTAGGTATAGCAGTAGGCTTTTGTTATGGGGAATAAAAAGAGAAAGCTTAAGGGAAAAGCTTAAAAATGAAAAATAAGATAAAGTATATATGCGCGTAAAATATAATCTTATATTGGAAACAACGAGAAAATAAGAGAAAAAATCTCATCATATTTTTAAGCTTGTGAGATTTCCAAGAAAATATTCTTATTTTCTACTTTGAGAAATAATAATCATCGTGTTCATATCATTTGATATGCATAATGTAAAAAAGGAAAGAGTAAATAGTGCTCACTCTTTCTTTTCAACCTTTCCATTAATTTTTTCCCTTTGCTGGGACGAAGAAAATGTAAAAATGATGGAAATAATGGAGTTGTACAAAAAGCAAGGATGCATGCAAGATGATACGTTAATGAAAGTCGGAAGAAGAAGGATGAAGAAAAAATCGTGAAAAATATACAAGATCACTTTCTTTCCTGAATTAAAGTATCGCAGAGAGTAGATTTTAAGTGAAAGGCTGAGAGAGAGTTGAATTTGGATAAAAAATGGGGAGAAATAAAGTAAAAAGAGGAAAAAATAAGGGAAAAGAAGGGAGAGGTTTTCATATATAAATAAACGGTTGACTTGTGCCTCTTCTACTTTTACTCTCCCAAGATGATGATAATGATGAATCCTCTCTCCCTACTTATTCCCTTTTCTTGTCTAAAATGTATCCATGTCTTGGGTTTTCTCTTCTATTTTTTTCTTCATCGCTCCTTTTCCGCCTCGGCACTTTTTTAATATTAATTCTGAACTCTTTTTTTGCTTTCAAGTCAGTCGACCCCCACTTTTTTCATCACCCTTGCACCGCACCACCGAAAAGAAATCTTTCATTCTTTTTCTTTCTCAGATTTTTTCCTTGAAAAGTTTTCCTTTTTTACAAAATGGATATAAGAAGAAAAAAGGCATTAAGATGGGATTGAGAGGGAAGAAAAATAGATTGCTGAGGTTATTTTTACTCATAAAATGATTCATTCTCAATCAACTCATCGTCTTATACTTGTCGTAATTCCTTTCAAGCCTACTTCTAAGCCCTTTCCCATCATCGACTTGATCTGTTTAGAAAAACTGCATAACTGATAAATTCAAAAGAATTTTTTTCTGGAAGAATAAAAAAGAAGTAGAAGAAGGGAAAACAAAAACCAAAGTTTTTTTGGTTGAACTCAAAAACCAACTTTTAAAATATTCATTTATGAAACCAGAGATCTGCTGATCCTTTTCATCCGGATTTTCTTGATGAAATCATCATCGATCATTTATTGATGGTAGAAAAAGATGGTGATTAAGATTAGCATAAAAATCTCTGAAGAAAAGCTTTTGTAAATTCAAATCTGCATTTCTATTGAATCAGTGTGAATAATATATTGTCACCTTGTAATAACCTTTTTCACCCATTATCACCTGTCATACCACCACCAACGCCCTTTCTAATCAGTATGATCGTTCTAAAATTAAGTTTTCTAAAGGAGGATAAACTGGATTTTTTTGTGCTAATATCGATTCGAGTTACAATGTATTTTATTGATGTCATATTCCGTTACGTAATAAAAATGCACCTAAATCAATATTGTTGTTCTAATTGTTTTCTCACTTTACAATTTTTATTTGCATATTTCATTGATGAAAGAATTTTCTCACTGCATTCCCATAGGTTAGTTCTCAGGTGCCGCTGTAACAAATTGTAAAGTGCAGGTGTAATAAAATGTACAGTTAAATATTTATGAAAGGAAGAATAAAGTTGTTTTGTGCATCCGGGAAAATAAACTTTAAAATTGCAGCAATGTTTTACCGTGTCATTTTAGATAAGTGATTAGAAATAAAAATGATTTTTTCCTACGTGGACATTTCTGCGATATGCCTTGCTTCTGGGCTTAAACAGCTAATCTGTAGGGATAAGATAATGATCAACTTTAGAGGTGTTTTTGCAAGGCTTGTTTTTAATTTTGCAACGAAATAAACTAAAAAGACCTGTCATCACTTCTCTCCCATTGATAATATTTTAAATAGAGAATCTTTGTAGTTTTTTGAGTTATGAAGTAATAAAAAGAGAAAGATTTACGTTTATATTCATCCATATAACAAAGCCCAATGAGATAAGCTTTAGATATAGTAATCGAGTTAGTGTTGGTAATGAGATGCTAATGGTAGTCGTCCATCCACAATAAATTTTAGATTTGACTTGCTGCACTGAATAGAAAGGTAAAAAACTGACCAAATCCTTGACCTTGATCAATGCAAAGAAAGATGTGATTTTTCTCATTTTACTGCGCTATGCTTTCTTCTTGGTTGATATTCTTGTTTTGCTGGATGTGATTTGCATACACAATGGGTCATTTTTTATTCTTAAAAATTCATTAAATCCGACAGGTTTCCATTTATGTCTTATTCTCTAATGACCATTCATTAACAGGGTTTTACGAGGTATGAAAAATAGAAGAGAACATTCTCTCCTGTCCTGTCAACTTACTCGCTATTCTAAACGATGATGATGATGATAATGACCACTTCTTCAATGCTTGTCCTCCTTCAGCAACTTCAGCTTGAATGCACATTATTTGCCAAATTAAGTGGTATTTGACTTTAATTCAGGCATGCAAAGTGCATTAGTTGAGTGTCAAAATCGAACCTTATTAGAATAAATCGAAGTATAAAAAGGTAGTTTGCAGGTTTTTAATCCCATATATTCACCCAAGCATGGATTTTTTTATTGATCACTGCCCGTCATCATCGTCATCATCACCCTATCCCATATATTTTCCCCTTTTCATGATTGAAGTTGTTTTGGCATTTATTGTCTGGATGGAGAGGATTCCTCTGTACAGTGATTGTGATGATGGCGATGATACTTCGGATTCGATGCTCCGCTTTTCAAAGAATGTCAGACGGAAAATTGGGTCTTTGATTTTTAATAAAACGAATTTTTCCCTTTCAACTTATCCTATGTTATGCTGTTGTTATTGCATTATCGGTTCTATTTTTTAATTTCATTAAAATGTACTTATGTTTATCCCTATAGAAGGAACTATATAAAATTCAAGGGAAAGCACATATAAGAATTTCTTTTGCTCAAGTTGACTTTTTATTTTAACTTTTTTAAAGAAAAAGTATACAGGGAGCAGAGTTTATTAGAAAAAATTAATTAAGTGAGATAGGAAAAGAAAGCAGGAGAAAAAAGGGGGAGTAAAAGAGATGAGAAAAGTTGACATCTTTTTTCTTCTGTTTACAGTAAAGCTGAGATTCTTTCTTTAAATAAAAAAGATTTCACATTTTTCGCTTACTCAAGAGTAAATAAACAGAAGGATAAAAATAGGCGATGAGATATAATGCTTAGATTGCGTAATCGTTTGCTTAAACAACGCAGCTTTTGTTGAAGGTGCTTCTCTTCATTTTTTAATTTAGTTTTTTTCACAAATAATAAGCAACGGTTATCACTGACTTGTAAACAAAACAATTTTATTAAAATTTAGATTACAATACTGACCTAATAATCTTCCAAGACATTCTCAAATATTTTTATCGAACAAATATTGAGAATATTTATGTCAGTAGAATGATATTTTGCTTGAGTTTCAGTTTTTTTCTGCTTACGTAATAAAATTATGAGAGAAGCTGTTTAGCAAGACAATAAAAAGATTTTCCCCAAGAGGGTTAAAAAAGTGGCCTTGTCTGTCTTGTAAGATTTGTTCAAGTTTCCATGTAGTGAACTTTGGGCGAAGTATTTAAGCTTTTTAAAACATCTTCAGTTTATTCCCACTGGGAAAATAAGCAAGTTTCATGACTTGGCTGATATAATGTTGAAGATCAGATAAGAAGTGAAAATTAAAGTAGCTGAGAATGGCGATTTTTCTTCTTTTCTTTTGCTTAAATTCTAGTTCATTGGTAATCATATGCTTTTGTCACGGTAATTAACCATCCGACACGTTTAAAAATGTCACATCGACAAAATTTTTCTCACTGTGGAGGCATCTTTAAGGTTTGTAACATTTTGGGTAAAAAAGGGAAAAGTCAAAAGTTGATCTTGACGAATTGCTTTTTTCTCTACGTCAGCTTTGCTCAGATTTTGTAGAAAAATATGAGTAATTGCAAAGTCTCAAGATAAGTACGGAAAGAGACTCCTCCACATATTCAAGTAAAAAGGATTTTTAAAGAAAGTCCTTCAAAATGGGGAATGAAAGTTTTTCCTCAAAATGTAAAAGCTGGTTATATATGAGTAAAAACAAAATCCTTTAAAGAACTTTTTAATTTTTCATATTTTCTTACACTTTTCTTTGGGTACTTCTTTTTATTAAATGAATTGGAATAAAACATCTTTTTCTTAATAAGAGACTGTGAAATGGATGGGAGTACCTATTAGAAAAATGACACTGATGCTAACAAATGGGTAGACGTCTCTCTGCTCCGCACTACCACGGTCGCATAAAAAAGTTAATGGAAGGGATTTTTCTTAAAAGTTAAACCGCTGTTTTTCTTCCTTATGAGAATTACAATCAAGGCGGAATGGAAAAGGAGAAAAATCATTTTATGCTTCATTAATAATATTTCTTAAGACAAGCGATTCGAATACATTAAAATTTATTTATCTTTAAGATGATGCTCTAATTTTTAATCTCTGAGCAATGACGAAGATTAACTGCAATTTACGTATAAAAGTCTTTGAAATACCTATGATTTTTATATAAAATTCACCTGCCTTCAAATAAAAAGCTACTGTTCTCTAAAATTCAATGATTAAAAATAATTTTGGTTCCTAAAAGCATCTGTCCAGGTGTGGGTAATTGAATTTTTTTCTCTAAAATGATCATTACAGGTTACTATTACAAGGTCTTGTCGATTAAAAGTATGACCATTGCACCATCATCATGCATATTCATGTAATAAAAAATTGAAAAGGGTTTTCTTATCGATATTTGGCATCATCATCGTCCGTCCTCCTTTTCTTTCTCATCTTCATCGGATTTTTTATTCTTGACTTCTTATGATTATGCACAGTAGCTCATATTGTGATGGGGAAATGGATCACAGGGTGAACACGCTGTGCTTATGTACTTTCGTGTCTGTTTCAATGTTAGCTCAGGTAATTACTCACGGATATAAAAAAGAGAGAAACTACATAATGCTGTCTACTTAAATGCATTTTCTTTGTCAGGAACCGCCCAAAATAACACTATGAAATGAAAGTCATTTAGTCAACTTTTTGCTTTTTTGATGCAGATCGAATCAAAATATATTGAGGAAGGAAAGGTTGTAATAATGGCTACAATGTTTGTGTTCATGTTCCTTCTGTCCTTATGAGGCTATC
Organism: Lepidocyrtus cf. nigrosetosus NNG-2020; assembly: GCA_027744615.1. Classification (NCBI taxonomy): domain Eukaryota; kingdom Metazoa; phylum Arthropoda; class Collembola; order Entomobryomorpha; family Entomobryidae; genus Lepidocyrtus; species Lepidocyrtus cf. nigrosetosus NNG-2020. The sequence continues at coordinate 283 of JAHZNK010001174.1, read as the reverse complement.
CTAAATGACTTTGTTACGTAAGATATGCTGGTCAATAAGAATACAATATTAATGAGCTATGGGGCTCCTGCTTTGCATACTGTTTCAATTTAAATGGGATATGGAATGAAGATGATGAGAAACTCAATAAAAAATGGTAAAAACCACAAACATAATCATCATCGTTTCTATTCAGCTGCTTGAGAATTGGTTTTTTATATCGGGAAAATGAAGGTGAAGCATGTTTTGTAGTAGCAGTCAAAGTCAAGGCAGACACCATAATTGAGAAGAACGATTGTTGCAT
>JAHZNK010001173.1:0-16530 GCA_027744615.1 Lepidocyrtus cf. nigrosetosus NNG-2020 | reverse complement strand
AATCAAATGGATTTTTGGAAAATCTAAGGAAAATATTTTCACTTCTTCAAGTCCACAGATCGCCAAAGATCCCTTTTTGTGCTAAAAGAAACTTTTAAAGACTTTCTTCTTTTGAGGATATTTTTAACATTGAAACCTGTAATAGTATTATTTACTTGAAAAATCCAACGCTTTAACTTTGGAAAATAAAATCTAGACTTTTTACAACTTGCAGTTTAAGCAATCGCTAATAAACCGCAAACTTTTAATGTTCAATGGAATATTAATTCACTTCTTGATAAAAGTTGGAAAATTATAGACAAATTGCTTTTCCTCATTTTAGTTTTATTCGCTGCTGCACACTTAATCAACGCTGCATTGGTTTTATAATATTTTTTATTTATATTTGTTTTAATCGATTTCTCTAGTTAAATAATAAGAGTAGTTGGTTAATTATAATTGAAGTAGGAGCTGAGAATTTTTAGTAAGCTCCAAAGTCAAAACTTATAAAGATTCTTACGATTTCTTGGTTAAAACTTATGAATATAGCAGCGGCAATGAAGATGAAGAAACAAATGCAATTATCTTGATGGACGCCAACTTTAAAAAAAGTTCTAGTCAGTCAGCAGCAACTCTTACAAAAAAGTATAAGTTTACATGCTTCATACACAGAGATCCATTCAAACGAAAACGTAATCCATACATAGGTAGGTCTTTTTTTCAAACCGCACTATTCACATCATTCGCACACACATAATACATGGTTCCTTTTGTATAAATACAAACCACATGAAAAAATTCTAGACTAAATAAGAATAGAAGCAGTTTGTCACACTTTCAATTTCCAAGGAGGGAGAAACTTTGTCCTCTGTTCAGAATTCAAACTTTTTTCTTTAAAGTACATTTTCTATACCACTCTTTTAAAAAGATCTTTAGAAGGCTTCGTTTTTTCATTCTAGGTTTAAGGTTACAAGTTGCAATTCAAACGGAATTTTTATTTAAAGAATGTGTGAGTCGAGCCTGCAACTGCAGCCACATTAAACATCCGTACACATGTGGAAGTTAGAAGCCGCATTAGAAAAATAAAGTGGTAGTGTGTGTGGGAGTAAAAGAATAATTCCAGAAAGAGAAATTGTAGTATAACTAGCAATGATAAGTTTTTTCTCCGTTTCTCCCTTTCCTTAAGGAATCCTTTAAAAACACTAAAAAAGTTGTTTCACAAAGAATTTATTGCTTCCTTTGTGGCTGGAAAGACGAATGGGCTTATTCTTTGGTGCGTATAGCTTTGATATTGCTTTCCATTTCTTACTTTTTATTCCTCCCTTCTTCCCTTCACGGCAATACACATAAATACTCACGGTCATGGAGGTTATTTCCTTGTGTGTTTTCCTATCTTCTTTATAACCAACTTCTTCCTTTGCACATACACTAAGGGAAGAGACCATCTTTCCCGGTCACAAACTCTAAGGCCTTTTTTGTGTATCTATTGCCATTTCTTTTCTTTTGATTTTCTTCACAATTGTAGGTACTTTTCCTCATAACATATGCATGTATATTTTTTGTGAATGAACTGTCTACAATTTACTCAATAAGTTGAAAACTTTATTTTTCTTATTTTTTCGGGGTTTCTACCAAAAAATATCACTGTACAAACACTTTAAAGTATAAATCTTACAGCAACTAATAAAAAAGGTTATGGCTGATGTGACTTGTGTTTACAGTATAAAAAATTATATTTCCTCTTTTTCCCTTGTTTTGTCTGACAAAACAGAAATATTTGACATCCCACTTATTATTATACATGCGAAAGAAAACGGGGAAGTTAATCATCCTTTGTCCCTTTACTTAACAGCACTATGCTCTTTTTGTAAAGCAAAGTCTTATCTGTTTGCATTTTTTATATTATTATCACGACGACACATCTTTCTTATCACAATCCTTTTGAAACCCTGTGTAGAAAAAATGCAAGTTATAGCTGTAGAGTTCCAAAGACGACAGGAAGGATGATGATGAGTCGTTGGAAAATAAAGTTTTTTGTCTCACAAATTATGAACTGTTCAAACTTATGAGTTTTATTTTAAATACTTGTATAATCTCACAAAACTTATTCGTCCATTTTAACTGCTAAACTGCTAAATGAAATTTTCATATAATTTTAAAATTTAAATGTATCTACTGATTCCAAGATCTTTCTAAAATTCAGAATCCTGCTCTATTTTTATTTTGCTTTCTTGATGACAACGAAAATATTCCATACGGGAAAATATGCAGAATACATTAAGATACTGGCGTTATCGTCATTCTTGTCAAGTCATGGAAGAGTAACGAGAGGGAATGTTTTGTTTTTTGACTGAGGATATGCAAGTGCTTACACATTATGAATTTCTAATACAAAAAGATGTCACTAACTTTGTTCCATTTTCACTGCTTATTTACAGGGTTGAACAGGAATTTGTGTATTTCCTCTCACATTGTCAAATTTAAAAGTACCACAGAACGATAACTATTATCAGAAGGTTTTTACGTCGGCGCCCTTACAAATATATGCCAGAGTAGTATTACCATCAATTAAAGTGATAGAGGTATGTAAAAGTTATCTTTTTCTTTACAGTTTGTGCCATTGCATACAGCCCGTAAAGTAAAAATTCTCTTCAAACGTTTTGGAATGCAAGTTAGGTAATAAATATCACGCATTATGTAACATGAGGACGTTTTGCTAACTGAATGTCATCCTTCCAGACTAACAGTACAATTGTTGTAGGCTTTATCCATGCTCATTATCTAACCATAAAATATACGCTTTCAACCACTCTAAAAAACTACAACAGTTAAGTAGGTAAGTTTTACTTTAATATTCGTTTACTTGTGTATTCACACATATATTTTATCCATAAATCCAGAGAATCTTGATTTTATTTCAGTAACTATCGAAAAAGCAAAGAGAAAAAGTTTTAAGCATTGTGCATTAACACGAAAATTATTTTTCTTTAAAACAATTTGAATTGACGGGAAATCATTGCTACTCTAGAAAATTTGTATCTCTTTTCCCACGATAAAACACACACTTAATACTCGAATAAAAGAATGTCGGGGGAGCAAGTCATGAAAGTGGTGAGAGTAAAGTGGCCAAGGCAAGAAGGTAGCCGACTTCGTAAACTATTACGTGTATAAAGAAAGAACGTGAACTAGATTATGATAATACCACGATGATGATGATGCTATCGTGTGATGTAATGATTATCGTATTACTTTCATTATTATTTACTTTTTTTCGCCATTTCTCCACCATTATTATTTTTTCATATCATAGCCACAATGAGTACGTACGTGTTTTGGTTTTTTTTTTGAAAAGTGTATTATCCTTAGATACTTGTTTGTACCGTGGTATAGTGATGATATTTTGTGAAATAACTCAAAAGACACGATCTCATCTGCTTGTGTAGGTTTCGTTTTTGTTTTTTTTTTAGCAAACCCCAATTGTATTTAAAAGGGCAATGAAAGTTGGAGAGTGCGAGTTTGTTGTAGTGAGACTATTATTACCACTAAAACATTACGACCTTTGTTATCATTATGATTACACTAGCAATAAGAATTATTTGCTTGGTGAGGAGCTACAGCACTTCCATACCATCCACACGCACTTTACAGATAAAAATAATATAATAACCTTATCCTACCATTTTTATTTGATTTTTTTATCCAACTCTTTTATTTTTGTTAGTTCTGACTGTTTTATTTTCTTCTTTTTTGGTATTGTATGTAAAAAGTAGAACAATTCCAAAAACATATCTTTAAGCAATAAAGATTATAGAGATAATGATTGGAGACGTATATAATATGTTTTGAAATCCAAATAATGCCTTTTTTGTTCCTTATTTTAGGCTAAAAAATGAAAACACGTAACTCTGGATACAAAAGCTTGGCATTGTTGTGTCTCCTTAAAAGTTTGCTTAAACAATGACAATAATTTACAAAGCTGAGAGAAAGAAAAAAGGAAGCTTGATTGTGTAAAGATAAACTGGTTTTTCATACAAGAGAGTAAATATTTTAGCTCTTATATAAAACAAAAGAGGTATAATGTTTTTCTTTTTAATTTTACAAAAAAAATTTAGAAAAATAATATAAGGATTTGCATTTACTATTTAGTAAATGAATTGCACAAGAGTTATTTTCTATATAGAAGAAAAATGCAAAAAGGAAAAAGCCGGCTCCTCTCCTTCCCGACAACAAAACGTAGCAGAGTAATCATTGCCATTATCATCATTACTGAGCCAATTTTTATTCCTTTTGGAATTTTCTTCTATTGGACAACAACATGAATATTAAAATTGTACACTTGTAGAGCAACTAATGAGCCTCGAGAAGTATTTATAATTAGTCTCAATCTTTATTGTTTTCCTTCACTTTTGTAATCGCGTCATCGTCGTCATCATCATCTTATGATTATCCGTCACAAATACACAATAACAATCAAAAATTGTTGTTGGAGTAGTATTCGCAAAAAAACTACAAGAGAGAAAAGACTGCAAGAGTACTCCTTTATCACAATCATCATCTCCATAATTCTGCTGCTGCTGCTCAAGCAAAAGACGAAAGTATTGTTGCTGCATAGGATTATAAAAAAAATGTATCGTAATAAATACCTGATGCATGAAGTGAAACCCGTCGCTTACATCACAATAGAAATTCTACACGGTAAACTAATAATTGTCTTCCTTCTTCATTTCTTGATCATTTTGATCATCTTCGGAAAGCTAAGACTCTCTCAGAGGGGTACATATCCTCCTCTTCATTATTTCACTGATTTTTACTATTGCAAACTATTAAATAATCCCGTTGCTCCTCTGATCCTTTTGATTCTTTAAGTTTGCACAGCAGCAAAGGTAAAAAATTAGTTTAAAGGGGGTGAACGAGATTTTTAGATTACGTTTTATTATTGCTGAGCTTTAAGATGAAAAGAGATTAGCAACGTGACTAAAAGCTTGACAAAATACCCACATTTTCAAAGGAATCCACCCGTTTCTCATCATCAGCAGCGGGATCAGTAATACTATTACTGACTCAAGTAACTTCCTTACATATTTACAACGCCTGGCGGGGAAGCAGTGCCAAAGAAAGACATTCTCTTCTTCAAAAGAATATGTAAAATGTGTTTAATAATGATATTACTGCTTTTGTTTCCTCCTTTTCCTCCACCGGCGCTGCCGTTTTCATTTTTTTGTTGTTGTTATTTTCCTCCCTCTCTTTCACTCCTGCTGCCGTTGTTGCTTACCATTTGCTCTGCTCTGCATGCTCTTGTTTCGCAATCTACCAAAACAGGAACAATGGTCGAAGGATGAAGGATTCTATGAGTCACAGCAGTAGTCAGAGTGAGAAGCAATCAACACAACTTGAAACCTTTACAAGAGAAAGGAGGTAGTGGTGGAAGTAATGTGGTGTGCTGATATGGTGGCTCTTGAAATAGCTTGAATTGCGGTGGTGTTTTTACTCTGAAAAAAATGCTGGGGAAACGGAAAAAATCCTGCAACGCTACAGCATTTATATATGACGAGTTCGAGTTGTTTTTTTTGCTTGTTGCACTTGCATGGATGGATGACTAAACCGGCTGGCGATTAGACAAGTTATTATTATCCATCTATACTCATTCTACTTCTTCCTCTCTACAAATTTCATTTTGAGGAATGCGGCTCATATGACATACTCGAAGATAATGTGCAATCGTCAGCAGCATAGCTAAAGCAACATCCTTTTTCGTTTCTACTAATATACGCTCCTTAAGCACGAATCCAAAGGAACATCTTTTAAAAGAGAGATTTACCGATGATAGCTTTATGGTATGACACATTCGAATCACTCATCAACTTTTGTAGGAAAAATATTTGAGAAAATGGAATGAAAGTTGCGGCGTCGGCGGTAGTGGTGGTGATAGAAGTAGTGGTGGTAGCACTCTAATTGCTTACATGCAAAAATGCAGCTGAACATCCATCAACAGGCAAGAAAATGACCGAACCGTATCCATGTTTCCATCCGTCATTCAACTTCTTTGATCAGTAGTAAGAAAAGAAGGAAGATAAAGTCACTCAAGTACAATCCAAGTATTGTAATGTTGTTTACATTATACGTAAAACATTCAAAGAAAAAATACGATAATGTTGATGATAATGTGTAATAAGTAATAAAACTACTGATGATACAATAATTCAACTGCATTCCGATTCTTGTAAGCATATCCAAAAAAAGCTTTTGGGAATGATCATCATTATCAGCACATGATTGGTTCGATTTGAAACGGTGGAGAATTAAAGGAAAGAGAGATGAAATTATCATCTTAGGTCCCAATCTCTCTCTCACTATTATAGAAATGATGAAAATACGACGATCATAATAATAAAGATGATTTGTACGTTTAGGTATGCAATCATACACAATAATAATAATATATTGCTTATGTTTCCTATGCTAAATGCACAAAACGTTGGCAACAATACGCTGTTATTTAGTCTTAAGTATAAATGTGCGTTCATTTCGTGTCTCAAACTGCCACAAGTGTTCTTTAAAAGCTGATGAAGATGAAAGAGCAAAAGAAACTCTTTTGTAATAATAAAAGGAACAGTAATAGATTTTGTAAAAGAATTGCAGGAGCAGAGTTATTGGCAAAAGAAGATGAAAGAAAATTATATTGCATTTATTACCATTACGAATGAATGTGAAGAGGAATTGTTTTTCTCTAAATCAGGCTCACTCTCTACGTGAGGTAAACAGTTACGGCCTTCTTTCTCTTTATTTGTCGATCCTATTTAGTCCTAATTATGAATACTCTTGGTAAATTCATCCGCTCTGCTCTCTCTTTTTCGCCAACCAAAAGCCTTCATCTGGTACTGCTTCTGGTTTTTGTACTTTTAAAAAATAATTATTTCTTTCACGATATATTTTTACGATTGCTTTGCCTTTTCACAATCACTTCTCTACCTCTAATTTTCTTTATTCAAACCAATCTTTTGCTAAATCGTTGCTCATTATTTTATTTGTACTGGTGATCATTTCGTTTTCGACTATGATTTCAATGAAAAGGGAAACTAAAAAGGGTCTAATATTTGGCAGAGGGATTTCGTTTTTTAGACACAAATGCCTCAGGAGATGCAAGTTGGTTTGAGAGAACTTATGCATTAATTCAAGTGGATTCATTTCCATCTTCCCAAGTAGTATGAGTATGAAGCATGAAAAAACATGATAATATTGAAGGTTTGTTGAATCATCAAATCATCAATTACGATTTCATTTCTCACCTTCATTTGTCTTGATGTTTGGTGATTACTGCTGTAATCTTTTATCTTACTACTCAATTTGATATGCTAAATTTGTTACTTTTTATTCCAATGAGATCTATACATGATTTCTGACCAATTCGAATTATTTTCTAGAATATTTTGTCAGTTCATTACGTAAGTCAAGCGTTTATAAAACAAACTTGATCATTGTTTGGTACTATGGCACAAAAACATAAACAGAGATCTGCATTTTTCCTTCCTTAAAGGGAGTTCACAAAGCGTTTTTAAGGCATGGGCAACGAATTACATATTTTCCACTTGTGAAAGACAAGATCCAAATTTACAAAAACGGAAACACTTCATTCACGCTCCTCCTTTTAAAAAATCCTTTCCCACCTTTTTGCTACAAAAATCGTGATCAATTTTATGGAAACGATAAAAAAAGAAAAACCATTGCCACTAATATGCAAATGCAAATTTGGCTGTTGAAGATGCGCAAAGAATAGTCATTATTATGACTGAATAATGATAATGAAGAAACTCTACAGATAAATGTATAATTATACACCACATGTGTTCTCTCTTTTTAAAATGTACGGCTGCATTATTAAGGTTTTGCTAAAGTGTTTCTTTTCTACCTTCCTCATAATCAACGTCATAACCATCTTTACTACCCATCCCATCACATTTCATTTTTGGAATTCCACAAGGATCACTTTTTCACCTAAATTGTCTCGTAAACAACTTTTTCACCTTTTATCCGCCCGCTTCCTTCAAATTTCCTTCCCCATCATTCAGTCAAACTTTTTATACCTCTTCATCATGATCATCAACGTTTATCAAAATTAACAATTAATTTTGGATATCATGTTCATTAAAAACAAGTATAAAATTTTACAAAGGAACTTAATTGTGATAATATTAACAGTTACTTGATGCTAATGATAATTATAATAAAGTGATCATGAAAACATCTGTATAATTAGGCATCTTTGCATTATACTAAAAAAAAGTTTATGAATTCTAATTTACATTCGCATATTATGTAGAAGAACTTCTTTAAGTGCTTTTATTGTAAACTTTTGTGAAGTCTAAATAACTGCCTTGAGAGTGTACACACTTGCATATATTTCATCTACACATCTTTTTTGGGAGAGTTGCATGACAAGCTACAAGGAAAGGATGAATCTGTAATAATAATCATTGTGTAAGAAAGAATCAAGCTTTTCTAGATTTTTTTATTCATAGTGAGAATATCCTTTATTTTTGGGCATTACATTTATTACCTGGTTGTAAAACTTTAAGAAATATTTACTTAAGCAAAAATCATAAGTAGACAGATGCTTACTATGAAGATGAGGGGATGCCGACAGTTTGACATATTAAGCTTTAATCCTTTGTTCATTTTTGCTTTAAAAAGGTTACAGAGCTTGGTTTAATGTCTTGATGGTTGAAGCTCGTTGGGATGGGGTTTGTGGGTAGTTGTTACAAAATGAAGATCATTTGTTAGAATAAATTTATAATTAAGATTATTTTTCATACCCATACATTATTACACATTGCTATCAAAGTGGCAGTTAAGAAAGATTCAATGCTTACATTAATTCTTTCCCACAACACATGCCTAACACTCTTACAGCAACATTTAATACAATGTTATTTGTTAAACTATGTAGCTACTTTTTCAAAGGAAAATTAAGTATGCAAAATACATTTTTGTGCTGTGCTTCATTGGTTGACTTTAAAATCTCTGGGTTTTTACCAGTTTAGCGGATTAATTTCACGATTCTGACGGATTGCCATTATCGTCGTCATCATCTTCATCTTTGTAATCATCGTCATCAAAAACAACAATGAATTAAGGGATGGGAAGAATTTTGCAAGTTGAAATTCCGTATCGGCTAACACCATCTCAAAATTTTGAATTGATAAAAATATGATTTTAATCCGTATAATGGATAGATATAAAAAACGAGCTACAAAGAAGGAGGTAAGTGTATATTATGCAAAAAGTGGAAAGGATTATATCAATAACTTTGATTTAATCAATTATCCATCGAAATTTGACAAGTAAGACAATCACGTTTCTCTTTTAAAATGAACACCAATCAGTTTCAATTTTCTAAAGATATTTTTTTTTCGTCAAAGGTGTGCCATTTTCACAGCTATCATATTTTTCTAACAGTATCTTGCCATTACAACAATATTTTGCAAATTACAGATTAGCCACTGCACTGTCGCTTCTCATAAACGGACATGATGACACCTTGCCAAAAATCGCACAAAAAACGTCTGCCTTTAAAGAACCCCTCACTCTTTGGATTTTTTAGCACAAAGTCAAGTAATTTCGAAAAGAAGGGTGAATTGTAGTAATAATCATGGCAAAACGACTCTATCATTTTATTCTAGAAAAAAGGAAGACGATGATCATAAGCTCATCCACACCAACAAGAAAACAACAACATCGGTTCCTTCACATTATCCTTGGATATTTGACAGCCATTTATTATTACATGCTACCATCATGAACCTCCATAATAATGGTAGTAAAACTTTGTTGTACTCTTATTACCTATAGTCCTTGTAAGATATCAACGAAAAGTTTACAATGCAATGCATCATTCATCCTTGTCTTTCTATCCGATAAACATTTCGTTAGCCACAAAAAATTATTACATGAACACAATTGAACCCAGCAATAAGCTCAATATAAAAAAGGCATATTTGCTTCCTTCTTCTTGCTCTTCATCTTGCAGACGCTCAAGTTTGATGGCAATAAGAATACAATGAAGACAAGGGTTTTTTAAGAAGGAAAAAAGGAATAAACGATATAAAAAATTCTCTTCTTCGTTTTCTTTTCCATCTCTATCTTTCTGGTCATCTTATACGGCAACAACAACAATGACAGGAGCATAAGTAACAACAACCAAACCTCAACTTTATTCAGTTTTCTCTTCTTTCACAAAACATTCTGTCTTTGAGTATCGTTTCAGCATCTATTTCTTTTGCTACAACTGAGAGAGGGAAGGAAAGAGTAACTTTGCTCCATCATCATCTTCTTCAGCAATCTTTTCAGCCAGCCATGCCTTTTTCTTTAAGATCCAAGCAAAAAGCAGAAGTGTTGTGGCCATCTCAACTCCCTTCATCTTTTAAAACATTTTTTCTCTTCAATTCTTTTTATCTAAATGAATTTCATTGTGAAGAGTAGATGAGGTAAAAAGTTGTAAGGATGGAGAATAATATTACAAAAAAATCGTCATCGTCATGATTAGAGAGGATTGCTCATGTTGTTGATGTTGATCGCTAGAATGATTACGCGTATTATTATTCCCCTTTTGCCATTTACATATCGTCTGGCTTCATTTCACCATATAGGCATGATGAGAACATTATCTTCAAGTTTTCTGTTATGTGAGATGATAATATCCTATCTGTTATGGTAAAAAACATTTTCACAGGAACACAATTCTTTTTTACAGGGATTATGAGAATGCACTTTTCATTCTACTTTTCTTTGTACACTCCTAATACACTTGTGGTTTGGTTTGTTACAATAACAAAAATATGTCATTTTGTGGCTTACTATTCTACAATGAACTGATTATTTTAAAGTGTCTTACATCTGGCCATTTTATTTCGTCAATTGCTAAACATGTTATTGGTTTGGTATTTGTTTGCAACATTGAAAATATGACCGATTATATGGCTAACGGCTTTCTAAGTCAAATTCGCTTAAATTTACATGGCTGCCAATATTTTCTGCTTAAAAACATCAGAAAGGCGGTGTATTGAAAAAATGTTTTCCACAAATGAGCAATCCCATTGCTGGGTATGCTGCTGTGTTCTAAACATGCATTTAAAATATTAAATTGAATACAAATTTTAAAAATTTTAATAAATTTTTGCTATTAACGAAAGTTTGACGGTTTTACAATCCACGATTATTTTTCTTGTTTGCCGTTAGTTAAAACAAGCAAGCTACTTGATAATAATTGAAGGATTTTGTTAAAAGTGCGTGTGTGTCAAGTGAAAATAAAAAATGATTCGACATGTCGTCAGGCTCTTTTAATGTTTCTTGCTGAATTTTAATTACAAACTTCTTTTTCCTCATCATCATGCAAACCGTTTTGGCTGTCAAACACATTTTTTGTAAGATTTAATATCAAAAGGCTACCGTGTATCCAATCCACTTTGGCAACTTGATCGTCATCAACAGCAGCATGATAATAAAAATTAATAATTATTTTTGCCAAACTCTCAGGCACTTCACGAAGAAAGTTGACAACATGTTGTATTGTTTAATGACTGAATTTTCTTACTCATTAAACAAATACAAATTGACCATTACAAATTCTCAACTCCAAAAAGGATATCGGCATTTCACTAATACAATATTGTTAAGGAATGTGTAGATGATGGTGATGATGATGGATATAGAAATTATTGTCGTAACACAATAAAGAAATTTGCAGCAATCAACTGCCAATCTGCAGCGATATAAAATACGATAAGATAATGTAATTAAAATCAGAAAGTGAAGAACAAGTGCATGTTAGCGTTAGTTGTTAAAATTTTATGCACCGACTAGCAGTGCTTGTAGTAGTTAAGGTGGGTGAATGCAAAAGCCTATTTTTGACAGTTTATTGACAAGGTGGGACAACTATTCTTTAAGATATGCATAAAGGAAACGAAGAATTGTTAATGGGTTGTCGAATACATTTATACTTTATGTAAAAAGATGCAAACGATGATTGAAAATATTGTGTGGGCCGTCATTATTCGAACATTCTTCATTTTTTCTGAAAAAGAATCACAATGAAAGTCGTGGGTTGTCAAATGCCTAATGAATAGACTGTTTCTTGAATATAAGAATGCTTTCTTCGTTTTGTTATTGCTTACAAATCTGGCAGATATTTAGATACATACGTCGATATGCTGATACGTTCTGTATTAATTAAAAACAATATAAAAAGCTGATACGAACCATATATGCATCTTTTGAGATAAGCATTTTGATATAATTCAGGGAAAAACCGTGTAGCTCGAAGCAACAGTAGAATAATGGTGGCCAGGAAATAAACAAAATGCCACACACAGACATATCTACTTACAAACAACTACCTACAAAAATATCATAATATATGTAAGATCCATTACGAAAGGAAGATGTAATTGCTGACAAAAAGAATTTTTTTTCCACTCCACGAAGAGAACCGGTTAATCCAAGGAATTTATCTTGATTCAGAAACGTACTTAATCTAGATTTCCCTTAACCTTTTTTCTTATTTTATGCTAATCTGCGTACAATCTTTTCATTCCGGAGAATGAGGGAGGCCAAACGTCTAAAACGTTCAAGACAAAAAAAATCAAGGAATTTTCTTCTTCCACGAGAAAACTACTTTGTGTATAAAAATACGTAACAAGCAACTTGAAATGATTAATCCGAATCATAATTTATTGTAAATGGGATTTAATAAAGGAATATTAAGATTTTAATGTTTAGTACTACGATAATATAGCAGAATTTAGTATTTTTGTATTCATTGTTGTACATATGTAGCAGAATTTATTACATCCGTTAGGTAACTTGCGTTTGATAAGAGGCGTGAGTCAGCGATAGCACAGGCGAGCTACTTTGTTTCTCTTTTAGCCCGGAAAATGATACAATGCAAGCACAAATCAAAATAGTAGTAAACGTCTTTATGAAAAAAGCTAAGGTTTTATTTTAATCTAGGTAATTTAATTAAATATTAAATAATCATAAGAACTCACCACTTTCGTATTTTAATCCATTAATCCAATTTATTTGTAGAATGTAAAATAACACAATTCCAATACTACGTTAAAATTCACTTTTGTGAAATTCAAAATCACTAAAACACTTTATAGTTGGTTATGATAGGATTGAAATATACTAAAAAAATCACGTAAAACACTTTAGTTGTAATCTAATGATTAAAATTGTAATTATAATTCAGAAGAAACCTTGCTATCTTCATAAGTAGTATAAGATTTTAGAAATTCATGGACGGTAAAAGTATGCACACACACCGATGTCAATTGTTTCTGATTTAGTAGAAGACTTTTGAACTTTCAAACTGCATAGTACAGAAATATCTGAAATCTTGAAATTATAAAATACTTTTGCATTGCACTTTTTGAAAAAGAACAAGTACGTGAGGAGTTCCAAATGTAATCCAAGAATTGCTCCAATACAATTTATTGTTTTCTTCAACTGTTGAAAATAAAACTTCAGGATTACATGAGTTTTTTGTCAATTAAAACAAAAACAAAATTCTATTTCCTTTGTGTGGTATGTGATGAAATGAATGTTATCTCTGTTCAACCATGAAGTATTTTATTTGCTTTATCTCTTCCACCGAAACAGAAAAACTAGTTTATTAGCGCTTTGAATTACGCAAATCAATTTACTACTTCAACACGTCAACGCGGTTTAATACCGGAAGCTATTTTTATGGATAAGTAATGCGCTGAACTTATATTATCCTTTATCTTGCTAAATTCTTCAAGTTTTTTGATCTTCGTAAAATATTTAAGTGGAAGCTTTTTGCGTCACAATCCAAGATTCACTTATACACCTTTAAGTTTCCATAGACATTTCAGCAATTCATGTCCCACGCGCAAACCAACGGAAACGTTTCCTTTCCACTGTTTCCTCTTTCTACTTCTGCACACTGTTGACGAGAAACTTGTTGCTGAAGTAGGGATACACCATTACTATAAAACTTTATAGTACTAGCTCAACTTCTTGTTCCAAAGCCTAGTTTTCCATTCCTTTCTACCAATGATATCTTTTTAGACGGAATTCCAACAATCTGAACAGCTCACAAGTTGAGTAATCAATTTATGAAAACTTTAATGAATTTTGTCAACCTCAACTCAATTATCATTCTAAAACTCACCAAACTCTTCAATGTACACTAATAATACTTTGATTAATGCCTTGAAAATTATTTGGCAACTATTTTAATTCGTATAATGCGAAGTCATAAATATAAAAAACCACACACGAGGAGTTTAATATAAATCGTTTTAAAAAAGGTAAAGCACACAACAATAGCCAACGGGAAGGGCAGCAGCAACTTTTGCTAGCTCTCTCCAACACAAATCCAACAATTCAACTAAATATCTCAATGCTGAAAAACACAACGTTGTGTGCATTTGAAGGGATAGAGGGATAAACGATGAAACATGAACATGATAGGAAAACTCCATTGCCACGCAGTGCCGTAATAAGCATTTTGTCAATTTTCCATCCACCTTACACGAAAGAACCTATCTATTAAAGCATATTAGAAGGGGAGACAAGAGCATATCATGAAAAAGTAAAAGCATCACCAGGATAACCAACGAGACAACTAACGCTGATCATCAACCGCTGCAAACAGAGAAAGAATACGACCATATTTTCGTTGCATTTATTAAAATGCTCATATTAACCTAAGAGGATTAACAATCAACTCTCAAAGATCATCATAAACTTACTTTTGCCTGCTCTTGCTCTTATAAATGCTGCGAAAGAAACAAAAAAAACTCACCCTCTGTCTGTCTGTTTATTTCTCCCTTTCGTCTCCTCACAATTTAAGGCATCCTTCCTCAATTCATATGCTTTTAAGCTTCATTCTTTTGCAACACTGTTTACGTTTATGACTTTACTTTGTTACCAGTTTTTAAATATGTTAGGCATACAAACAGAATGAAGATAAAAAGGTTTCGTTATTTTACAGCAGGCATTTATTTCGGCCCAAGCTCTTGTTCCCAGCAAGATGCATTATCATCCCTGAAAAGAATGTTGTTTCTGTTGATCTTCTATGTCTGTCTCTCTACCCTGTAGTGATGGTATCGCTCACACACATTTTTACAGACATCCTGCCAAGTAGAACCAGTGCATAATAATCAGTGATATTAGTAAACCACTGGCAATATAGCATAGTTAAACCGTACCTTTTTATTGTATTCGAAGAAAATGTGGTTGCTAGTGAGCATCCATGTAATGGACAAAATCAAGAACTCTCCGCTGGCTCGTCTTAAGACGGGAAAATTGGAAAAAGAAATAGGTAGGTATGAAAAACCAGTCAAAACTTTGTTGCATTCAATTTCTATTCTAACCAGAAAGGTAAAGAGTGGCTGCATAAAGTAAACTAAATATTTTGGATTACGTTGAAGGAGAAGCGCATGGTATAAGAATGGACAAGAAATATAATAACATCGCTGTAAAGTTTTTAAAACCTTGTTTCTAACGTTAGATAAATACCTTTCTATGTCAACCCCAATATAAGTAACAAAAGATAGTTTGTTCTGTAATGCACGTTAATCGCACATACACATATTCTCTGTATTTTGTGAGTCGTTATTCAAGAAAAATTAATAGCACTATAGTTTTTTTATTATTGCTGCTCATGTTAGCACTACCAACTCTGACAATAATACAAGTTGACTCGTCGTTTCAAAATGCTTAAGAAATGATTCCAGAAAAGCAACAAAGTACGCGTATTAGAAAGAGAGAAATTGTGTGTGGAAAAAAGCATACGCAAGTTGTTGTTGTCGACAAAATGCATAATATCCCATCTGTCTTTCTTTCAAAGTTGATACATATCTCGGTATCTTTCCTTCTTTCAAGTGGTTTTGCACCAACCAACCCTTCTTCATTTACTGCGGAGGCTAATAGCATCTTGACAATCAAAAAACTGACTTCCCTGCATTTTTACATTCTTTTGCGTCAGAAATCACTCATGTTTACCCTTAAAACTAGAGACAAACTTTTCGAAAGGGTTTTTAATTTGCATTGAGCTATTGCTTGTGCTTCACAATTACAGTAAAGGGGATGCTGAAATAGAAGAAAACGGTCATGTGTGATGCTGCTCTATTATTCACTAGTAATCATTTTCTTGATGAAACACATAAAAATATGGCAAGAAAAACTTTCAACAACTTGAATATTTTTGAGAAAATTTAAATTTGAGCTCATCTTGGGTAATCACATATGAAAAAGGAAAATGTGATCAAAGAGGTTCAACAAAAGTTATTATTATTACGAGTAACACTGCGTTGACGAGAGATAAATAAAATATTTGATGATTACTGTCTATGACAAAAGACAAGGGAAAACTGCAAATCAAATCCAGGCATATCCCAATAGCACACCACAGTCTCTGCCTAATATATAAGGAGCCTGCAGGTAATGGTGACATTTAACACATACGTGAGTTTTCTTTAAACCTTTGGCATTAACATATAGCTTAAACCGTCTGCTTAGTTCTCT
>JAHZNK010001170.1:0-11480 GCA_027744615.1 Lepidocyrtus cf. nigrosetosus NNG-2020 | reverse complement strand
TTTCGAACCTGTTCCAAAAGTCTTGATTTTCGTCTCCGAGTTAAATCTTCCATTCTATCTACTACATCTCGGAGCTCTTCCATTTCGTCCTTAACGTGATGGACAATGTCCATGTCATGCCTCATTGAAATCATGTCTTCTTTCATACCAGTCACCTAAAAAGATAAAAATTATCCGATTATTTTTAAGCTTTTGGTAAATAACGAAAAAAACTTCAGCAGATATATTCTTATCTTTCAAGAAGGCTTTTCCGATTTACGTCATAAAGTTGTCATTACAAATCCACTTTTCATCCATTCATATCAACATAATATCAGAGGTTTTGCTTATTTCAAAGTGCTTCTATATAACCCAACAAGTATCCTACTTTCAACGTCTTTCTTACATGTCTTGTCACTTTTGAATTTTGACTTTTCAACCTGTCACGCATCTTCTTATCCTACCTTCATTCTGCAGATTATATTTGTAAAATTTTTGGGCAGCTTCCTTCAAGGAAACTTTCCTGTGAGAAGGCCAAACTCTGAAATGCCTAATCCATTCCATTTATGTGTTGTTGGCTTGGTTGAATATATAATTTTGGAAAATTTCAAAATGAATTTACTTTCACAAGTTTAATTCCTTCAAAGTATAAACTTTGTATTATGCAAAAGTTTACAGTTTAAAGAAAACTTTAAGTGACACGTACTGAGCATCCCTTCCGTCTTTCTCTCTCTCACTTGAAAAAAGACAGATGTTCTGAAATATTTAAAAATCATCATGACAGTCATAGATACAGAGAAAGCTCATCATTCTCATCATCATCACGGAGTCCCTTATCCCACTCAAATATTTTATCTTTTAAGAAGGAAATGAAAGAAAACTATTCTGGCTCTCTTTGAAACATGAGACAGAGCCCCTTCATTCTAGTAGTAGGAGTTTCCTTCAAACTACGGGAAATTTTCTGTCACGACATGAAGAAGAAGAACACTCGTCTTCTTGTCTCCCATTTCTACTTTCTCTCTACTCCTACTACTTGAAATGGAAAAGTATGCATATCAAAATTGAGCTGACAACTAAAAACTTTTTTCTCGTCTTCTTTTTTTCTCTCGGTTATTTATGCACGCACACATTTAACAAAAATGATGATGCTCCTGAATCAGTTAAAAATACCTTATTACTTTACTTTTCTGAGCTGGAGCGACACACACATAAAACTAAATAAATTCTACTCCACAATATAACAGCAAAACTAACCGACATGACACACCACTAGGAAAAAAACTTTCAAGATTTTTTTTAACTTTCTCTTTCTTCTGCGTGGAAGCAAAAGGCTGTCATTATTATTAAGAGGGGAGTATAAAAACACAAAAAAATGTTTGATAAAGAAATAAGGCTTAAAACAAACTTTTACTCATTTCCTGAACCAGAATTTCATTTTTCCTTTTCACTTTTGTGTATTTAAAGAACCGCAAGGAAATGACAACAATGAAAAAATGTCGCATTGTATAGAAGCAGCAACATTAAAAATGTGAGATTTGGAATATAACAACAGCCACGGTGGCGGCGGCTGTATAGCAACAGCTTTTTTAAAAGGAATTTTTAGTTACCTACATGAAAACCCCTGCATTTTTACTTTTTCATTTCATTTATGGTCTCCATCCTTTGTGAAAAATAATGAAAGCTTAAGAGAGAAAGAACGTCATTACCATAAGAATAAATACCAATAGTCATCTTGAAATAATCTCGCCTCATAATCATCTGCGTCTTCTTCATTGGCATGATTTCTCGCTAAGATTTCTCTTTTTAGTCTACCTTTATTGTCTCCATTTTATCCCGGCTTTAGTTTTAGCAAGGTTTTTTTTCTAGTGTTGTTGTCGTCTTTTGTTTTTGTATTTTTTGAAAAAAATCCTTACGGAACTACGATTGCCACTGGTTGGTGTACCATTTTGTTGTAGTATGAAAAAAATTTACATGAAAAACTCA
The DNA here is from genome assembly GCA_027744615.1 of Lepidocyrtus cf. nigrosetosus NNG-2020. Taxonomy (NCBI): domain Eukaryota; kingdom Metazoa; phylum Arthropoda; class Collembola; order Entomobryomorpha; family Entomobryidae; genus Lepidocyrtus; species Lepidocyrtus cf. nigrosetosus NNG-2020. The sequence continues at coordinate 9,518 of JAHZNK010001170.1, read as the reverse complement.
TTTCGGAGTAAAATATTCAAATGCTTTGTTTCCGGGATTAGGACACAGGAAAGATATACCCTCCTTGTCTATTTTAATACATTTTTTACTTTAAAACACTCTGTGCCGAGGGTAGTAAATGAGACATAGACAGATAAAGAACAGATTTAAAAATAGATTCATTTTGTGTATTTTGCGAAATTTACTACCTTAGAAATGAACTGTGTGATCAATTCCATTAGCAAAATAACCCAAAGGAGCAAAAAAAATCACTAAAATGATTTACCGATTAGTATACTTACTTGATAATGGATTGTTTTAAACTCTTCTTGCAGCTAGTTTATCTATAAATGTCTATACATTGCAAGTAAATATCGGAAAGGTCAATCTAAAGTTCAAAATCATTAGTGAAAAATGGTTTTTACAAGTTTTTTCATTCTTAAAATTTTAAACATTCTCCGAACAAACATTTTTCATTCGTTGTTTGTTGAGAAAGAGAAACTGTGGCTGTGCCTATATTTTGGTTTGAAAGGACTCCCCCACAAAATAAACTTTGCCTTGTCATTCCCATCCCAAAACTATTCCCACTAGACAATAAACTTAGTTAGGCTGAGAGAAAGAAAAAAATTGGAGAAAGAGACAGAGAATATAAAGAAAAGACACCGGCACCATCACCGTCATCATCGCTCTTTCTAGTAGTTGTGGAATCCCAGACTTTTTATACAAATGTTTACTACAGTATACCATAGTACTACTATTTTCCTTACAAAATTTTATTCATTTCGCCAAAATAAACTCTTTTCCCCTCATTTTTCTTCCACCAACATATTTCTGTTTGCTTTTTTTGCAAAAGGGAGGAAGAGGAGGAGGAGATGGATAAAGAATTGATACGGAGAATATAACGAGCAAAGCTGCACAGTAAAAAAGTTTTATGTAAATACCGATCCATATTTTCCCTTTCTTTTTTCCCAGTCAGTGTCACTCACTCTTATTTATTCTCTTCCATAAATGCCTCACATATTTCTAAAGGCGCAAGCACGTAAGGATTATTTGTATGTATTTATCTTATCGGATCCTTCTTCCTTGTGGCAGTGACTGTGGTGCTGGTGGTGGCGGAGAGGAGATCCGCCCCATTTCACAAACAAACCTTCTTTTGTTGTTGTTTACGGGAAGAGGAAGGTTAGAACGGAACGTAAAGAATAAATACGGGACACACATACAAATATTCTTAAAATAAAACTCTAAAAATATAAACCCAACTAAAAATGGAACGTTGAATAAAAGGCAGGTTGCATCATTGCCATTGCATTATTATCATTGTATTAAGCACAACTTGACAATATTTACAATACTTTATTTTACCAAAAACACTTTCACCCGGTAAGAGAAGAAAAAACTTTTCCCGTTTTTCATAATTACATTAATAAACAAACCTTCTTTTGTTGTTGTTTACGGGAAGAGGAAGGTTAGAACGGAACGTAAAGAATAAATACGGGACACACATAAAAATATTCTTAAAATAAAACTCTAAAAATATATATCTAACCAAAGACTAAAAATGGAACGTTGAATAAAAGGCAGGTTGCATCATTGCCATTGCATTATTATCATTGTGTTAAGCACAACTTGACAATATTTACAATACTTTATTTTACCAAAAACACTTTCACCCGGTGAAAGAAGAAAAAACTTTTCCCGTTTTTCATAATTACATTAAAACCTTTGGAGTTTGAGAGAAAGAGCATTGCCAAAATATATTTTTTGGCTGGAAAACGCTTTTACGCAATAATGCAATAATACTAATCGTATAAGCTCACATCAGCATTATTCTCTTGCGCAAAAAACTATCCTTTTAGTTCCAGGTATGTACTATTATTATATTTTCTCTTTTTCTCCCTCTTTTGTAAACGTCCTTCCTGTCAAGAACATTCAAGGAAAGAAATGGGAGAAATAAAAGCAGTACAATTCCATCCTTTCACAAAAAATAATAAACTGTTGTCGTGATCATCCTTCTCGCAATAATGAACATCATCATCATTTTTTTGCTGGAGAAAGGGTTACGGGAACAATGATTGGTGATGATGACTTGAAATAATGCCCAGCTCTACTTTTTTCACAAAATCTTCAAGCTAAAGAGAGAAGTAGAGAAAAGCAGAAAAAAGTTAAGTAATGCAGCAGAAAGCATTATATTCTTCTTCTATTCCAGCATAATTTTTTACTTTGCTGTTTGTGCTTATTTTTTTCTGGATGAATGTAATAAGAAGAGAAGAGCAGACGAAGAAGAAAGTGTGATGTGATATATAAAAGGACGGTGAAGCGAAAAAAAGTAGACATAGTAATACGGACGGGTTTTCCCCTGACTATGAGGCTGACTGACACAAAAGTTAAGCCATGGGGAAATAATGGGGTTTCCTTGCTCCTGGAGAAAATTCCTGTGAACCTGGTTTGGTCCTGGTTTCCTTTATTTCTCTTTCTTTATAGTAAAAGAGAAAGCAAAAGTGAAGAATATAGAAAATAGTAAATAGAAGGAGAGAACCAGCATTATTTTTATAAAGCATTGGCAAAGAGAGAAAGTAAGGGAGAGAAAAGAGACGACTCAGTTGACTGGAATGGTGAACTGCTTCTTTTCTTCTTCTTTCTACAACTACATACGTACTAGTTTGTATTACTTTTCCAAAACTCGACTAAAAAGGGTAGAAAAGAAGGGAGATAAAGACTCAACAATATTTACTTTTTAATAGTGGAGCGCGCGGTACAAGAAACGGCAATAGAACTTTCTGCCTTTTGCTAGTTGTAGTGTATAGTACCCTGCTTAGTCTTATTATTATTTTACTAGACTTCTTTTACCCTTCTCCTAATACAACTTTACACTGAAAAAAGATAATGGTTATCCAATTCGTGTAGTATAGCAGAGAAAAACTATGTTCTTTGATACTGCCGCTTTATTCACTTCGTTTTATTTTCACGGGCTTATAAAGAGATGTACAATTTTAACTCGTCTTCAATGTTTTGGTTTTCCTAAGTCGCTCAGAGAAGCTGAAAAGACGGAGAGAACAAGAGAAAAAGAGAATGTACGCTGGAAAAGCCAAACTCAAAAGTTCCCTATGCCTTGGCATGTTCATTGTTTCCCCTTTTTCTTCAACTCTCTCAGTTTTCCATCTCTTTACAAAAACTATGTGTGCACAAAGTAGGTTCTGTTCTGCTGCTCTTTTTCTTTCTAGGATAATATGAAGCTCATTCCAGGAGTAAACTTTTCCAAAAAAAAGTTCCAATTAGATGGATAACTATAAAGTATTTGTAGAGTGGGAGAAAGAGGAGCAAAGCTATGTAGACATGTATTTGCCCTCTTTTTTCTTACTAAAACAAGTAGAAATAGGAAAAGGGAAGAAAAATCGTAGGTCATTTTCCTACTCCTCCTTCTCCTGATTTTCTTTACTGGATAAAAAAAGAGAAAGTGCTGCTGGCTGGACTAGAAACACTTACTTATGTACATGCATAGTTTTCCTCTTTTGGCTTGGAATGGCATAGCATGGCCACTGCCCTCATTTTCCAATCCTTTTCTTTACTTCCTTTTTTGCTTTCCTCTTGTGAAGGTTGCATTACTCTTTCAAAAAAGTGGAAGAAGAGAAAAGTTACATATTTTCGCTTTTTCACCTCACTTTCTTACTCTCCTGTTTTTGTTTTCTTTATTCAGTCTTCCAGAGAAAAAATAAATAGGAAGCAACTGAGTTAACTTTGTAAAAAGAAAAACAAGGAGAGTGAAGGAGAAAGAGACAAGGAACGAAAAAGAGAGTAACGAGCACTTTCAACTTAACTTTACATAAATGTGATCCCATCTCCTTCTCATTTCCTCTTATCACTCGAACGAGAGTAGAAAACTCATCCGTATTTTTCTTTTACTTGATTTTACTTGTAAATATATAAATATGTAGGATGCCTGCACAACTACTCTCGTGAAATTGGAAGATTGTGAAAACACTGACTGAGATTAAAATAGGATTTTTCTACTTTTCTTTTCTTCTTAAAAAGCTAAAGATGAGAGTGAAAGGAGAGGGAGAAATGAGAAAAATGGAGGAAGAAACAACAAAATTTTATTTCCTCTTCCAATTTTTTTCCTTTCCTCTTCTCTTATGCTTTCGCCTGTCTGAATGAAAAAATCTGAATAAAATTTCCCAAGATTAAAAAGTAATCTTAGGAAATCATCCCAAGAAAAAGTAGAAATGATGCTGATAACTTCCAATATTTCATTCTCTTTTACTTATCTCCTCCCTTGAATGACGTCACAATTTCAGATTGTTATTCCCTTGCGTAAATATTGTGCGTAAGAAGAAGGAAACAACTATATATAGTAGAACAAACATAGCCCATATCATTTTTTCTTGCCAAAATCCAAGGCAGACTCACCAGTTTTCTCTATATGGACCACTCTCATTCATGGTCTCCTTTTTGCTTTTGCATAACGAGCAAAGTTTATTCGGGGAAAGCAAAAAGGAGTTGAAAGAGAGAGCATTTTCTTTAACAATGCTTCTTATACAAGTTTTTTTTGTACAGGGGTTTCAGTATAAAAATATTTCCTGGCATGATGAAAATAGTAGCGGTGACTGGAGGAAGTCCATTCATTTCAGTGGAAGTCTATTTTTGTCCCGGAACCAATCTATTTTTGTATTATAGGCTCTTTGTTTCTTTCTCCTTTTCTTTATATGGGATTAGTAGTTGCGTAAAAGTCTCGGTTGGGTTGTAAAAGTGCGTAAGTACAGTGAAACTCTTTTTTTACCAAAATTACTTCACACAGCCCCCGTCATCATCGTCACGATGTTGGACTAGATTTTGATCTATCATTCACAAGAAAAATATGCTGCTGGGCTAAAAAAAGAGCAGAGAACAAGGAAAGTTCTGCCACTAACCTCGCCGCTCCTTTATTCTTTCCCTTTTACAGCATCCTTTTATGGAAAGAGTGTAACTCATTTCTGAGAAAAGTAAAAAATGAAAGACACAAGTAAAAGAAAGAAAGAAAGCAGGCATATATAAAAAGAGTTTATCTTGTGATCGTGTGACCTTTTTTCTGGAGAAATGACGTCATTTTTTTCCTTTTCAAGTTGAAAGACGAAGAAGATGAAAACAAGAGCACGAGCTTGTTTTGTGATATCTAAAGTCCTTATTCATTCGTGACTTTTCTTTCGTCTTTCTTCTCTCTCCAGTCTATCTAGCCCACTTCATTATTAAAAGGAAAAGTCTTGTCTTTTAAGAAATAAATAACGACTGTAAGAGCAAAGTACCTTCAGGTTTAGTATTTTGGAAAACGAGGTTATCTACAATCTACTATACCTGAATAAAATCTAATTAAGCTGATTACGTTTTCCCTTTATTAAAAATTTGTGAAACGAGCTTAATTTATTTTCCAACCTTTCCCTTTCAATTATTTTTCAAGCAAGGATTTCTGCGAAATGACTCAATTAGCGCTATAATAATAAAAAGGAGAGGTGAACAAGGGGGGATGATGAAGTGTAAGGCTAAAAAATCTGGGGAATGAAATGCGAAATCCTTTTTAACATTTTCAAGTGTTTTCCTTTTTATTTATTTATGCTTCCTTGGGTTAAAAAAGAAGAGATCAAGTTGGGATTTCACAGTTATCATCGTCATCATCTTTTTATTCCAAGTCTCTTTCTATGTTTATTCCACGGATTCATCTCTTTTTTGTATCCAAAGAACTGTTTGCTTTTCTTCTTCTTCAATAGATTAATAGAGGATGACGGGACTAATTTCCGTGGAAAAGGTTTCAGGTGGCTGGTGTTTAGAGAGAAGAGACTTCCGGCTGGTGACAGCTTCCAATTGAAACCAAAAATCTACCTTTCCCTTTACTATTACATCAACAAACCACTTGAATAGGAACATCTGGTATTTTTCTCTAATATCCTTCACAATTCTCAGAGTTTTAGAAAAGCTGGACCACATTTTTAAAAATGTTTCATCTGAGTTTATCCAATTTTTGTCCACATTGTAATCATTGACCATACAAATGTTGGATCATTAAAAGGGAAGTTTTCTTGATTACCTAATCTTTTACACTTGAAATGGATAAATCGAGTTTTTCGGTACTTGTGTCAGATAGAGCATGAATGTAATTCCCGAGATTATCTGAGAGGACGATGATATAACATGAAAAAGATAATAAAATCACCTCGCTTTGACAGGATTCTACAGACTTGGTCAGCTCTTGGAGTTGGGTCCGAATTTCGGAGAGTGCCATGGCAGTGTCTAGCTTCTCCTCTTGAACTTGGATCTCCTCCATTCGAGAACCCATGCTCATTGTCATCACGGCCAGTTGTTGCTGGTACCTATTCACAATAAATTTTCGTATTTAATTATTACTAAATGATTTTCGAAAGGGTTAAGCTATAATGGTATACCTATAATATCTAAACATGGACAACTCGGCCGAACAAATAAAAATTACATTTTGGTTAAAACACTCTACTGCATACGTATAAGCGAGATATCAGAAAGTCATATGCCCGTAAGAAAATTTCCACTTCACTAGACCAAAAAGGAAAGTGATACTTTTAAAAATAATATTAAAAAAGGCCGGTCCCTACTTACTTCCTTTTTAGTAAAAGCGGCTGACTATTTTAGGCAGATATTTGTGTGAAAAGAAAGCCTGACTATTGAAGTGTTTCCCCTCAATAGGATCAAGAAAAATATAATAATAATAAAAAACCGAATTCAACTGAAAAAAGTATTTTTCGGTCATGGTGGGAAATGGACACATTCATTTCATTGGAGAAAAGAAGCCGAAGAAGGGAAAGTCTCAACGGGGCAACATATATATAATCTCTCTACAAGAAAACTGATTTATTACATAACTTTTTGGCAGGATAACAAAAAAAGTTGAGAAAACTCTTCCCTACTTTTGCCTTTTCTTCTTCAGCCAGCAAAAATATCTATAATATAAAATGGAAAGATGGATTGAAAAATAGGAGTCCTATCTTTTACTCCTCTCGACGTACACAGACAGTCAGACAGACATATTTGTACAGATAAAATATTTATATATCTGTGAGATAGGTTGCATTTCTCCTTCTTTTCGAGGATGACACCATTTCCTCCCACTTAAGTGAAAGAAGTTTTGCAAAAAGAAAGATTTTTGCTGGATGAAGAAGTAGTAGAGAGGCAAAAAGAGAATGTTATTTGAGTTTTCAAAGGAAAATCCTAAATTTTTCTGCTAAATATATGTAAGAGTATTTATTTTTTCAATACGTACCCGGGCACAGGGGAAGGCGAGTCCGGCGGCCAAGACCTAAATCCGGGGAAGAGAGAAAAAAAGAAACAAAAATAGTCAATAACTTTGTAACAGGCCAAACCATAACTGTGCTCTACCGTTTCTCGTTTTTTACGGAAGATATTCTACATGAAAAAATGGGTGTATTTTACACGCATGAATGACTTTCTTGCATAAATTTATTCTGCTCATCCTTGTATAAATCCTTTACGCGAACGAAGGATATTTTTACTCTAAAAGAGAGTTTATTCTATTCCAAGTAAAAAAGTTCTTTGGAGACTTGAGATTTAAAAGCTTTTTGCTTAATAGTTTGTAAAAACCTTTTTAAAACGAATTGTAATTTTTAGGTACAGCAGCATTAGCATTAAAAGATTCTTTAAGCTTTTCTAACGAAAACTTCATTCAAAGGCATTATAAAAATAGAAATGTTTTCCTTACCCATATTCGATACACCGCCCACTGCAAATTCCGAGGATTGGAAATCAGAAACGCATGAAACAAAACAATTTATTATTATTACTCAAACCCTTTTTAACAATCATTGTTTCTTTTAAAAAGAGGGGATCAATTTTGGGAGAAACAAGGAAGTTGGATCCTCCATAGGAAACGAAGGAAATTATAGGAATGCATAAAGTAGAGAGATAGAGGCTCAAAGACAAAATCGTTAGAATAAAAATTTGGCCATTATATTATTATCATCATCGCCATCATCATCGTGACGATGGTATGAAACGATGTAGGATTTTATCCATATGGTGTCATCAAACATCAACCATAAAAACCCAACGATATATCATATTAACCATCCCCACCACCGCTCCTGCTGCCACCGTTTCTTCTTCTTTTTCGTGGCCATTAAATGATGTTAGCTTGTCTCTCACAAGCAAACCATCCATCCCTCCCCACCACCATCGATTAAAATACGATGGCGGCGGTTGTTGTGGTGGTGTGCTCTGTGTGCAGTTGTCTTTCAGTTTTCTCCGACATTTGAGTAAACTGGTGGAAAAGTAGAAGATGAAACATGGCGAAAGGCAAATGGCAATGTTATGGCGTTATGTCTGTGATGATGACGATGAACGTTATTGGTTTACGACGAGGTGGCAGTGGCGGTGGTGCAAGTCTGATTCCTCTGTTTGTGTCCCTGTTTGTTTAGTTTTACTGCTGCCGTCGCCACCGATGCTCCTGTTTACTATCAAATACAAGCATTTACCACCACCCTACACACCACATAAACACTATAAAATATTATCCACCTAGCAAACCTTTGTTTTTTTTCAAGGTGGTGACGACGATCATGATGAGTGATGTGATGGTGGAATCAGTAACAGCAGAAGTAGCAACGGTAATGGAATGGTGCCACTAAAATGTAAACATCGCATCATCCTCCTCGTCATTATCACTATTCCTATCACCATTCCCGGATCAACGGTTGTGTGGCGGATGTAGGTGGTGGAGGGAAGGAAGAAATCCATTCTAGATTTTCCTGACATCATTTCCCATTTTATTTTCACCATTGCATCATCCCCACCACCATCTCAATATTAAGTACACAACGTGAATAAAAATTACCACCGTGTTATGCTCTATAACAGTAGTGGTGTTGCACAGTTGCTACCGTCATTGTCGTTACTTTATCTTTTCTTCTTTTAAACATTTTTTACTTAAAAACCAGCACGGATTTTGTATGTGGTGGACACCCCGCGGGGATAAAAATGGAGAGACTCGATCACCCACGAAAAAGTTGCAAGAGGGAATGACAAAAACAACCACCGCCACGACCACCACCTCTACCAAAAAGAATAACTGCGGTATTATCTACTGCACCACCACCCGTCTTTACCACCCTGCTTTAAACCCAGAGAGAAGCGTCGTAGTTAATAAAAAAGAGAATCATCAACGTCATCATCAGATCTTTCTTTTTAAAAATATATTCTCAGAGATTTTTCTTTAGTTCTTAGTAGATAATATTCTGAAGAAGCAACAGCTTCAGAGAACAAACCAAAAATCATTTTGAAATAGTTTCCCCCAACGTTTTTTAAATTCTGTAAGTTTACGGCAATACCAAAATGAAAGAACACAATGAAAGGAATTTTTTGATGAAAAAATGTTAATCGATAAGCTCATCAACAGCATATGTGAGGTCATATAATAGACAGAGAATGTGTAGCTTAGAAAAAAAGGAACTGAAATAAAGGCTTCATTCCTTTTTTTACACTCCACCACCTTTTCTCAGTCTCTTCTTTTTTTACTCCTTCAGTGGTGG
>JAHZNK010001169.1:0-11927 GCA_027744615.1 Lepidocyrtus cf. nigrosetosus NNG-2020 | reverse complement strand
TACACTTAATCGAAGGTAACACCATCCCCCCACTCCACGTTGCCGACGAGTTGACCACGCCTGTGACATCTTATCTTCCAGACGCACCATCCGAAAACAAAATTACTACAATGTCGGAGGGATAACGCCATCTGACATGAATGTTGCAGATGTACACCACACTTTTTAAATCCTAACTATGAAAGGCTAGGTTATGTTCTTAACCTAATCCAATCTCATTAAACTTAGTTACACATAATATATCCGGACGAAATGTATAGATATCTCGGCTGTGGCAACCCTTTATATCTCCGAAGTTACTTGGATGGGGGACTGGGGCAAGCGTGAACGTAACTGGGGTCAACCTAAGTCGCCGCAAAAATAATATTTGTAATAAGGTAGATGGGGGTAGGGGTGTGAACCGGAGGCGTTATTTCATTTATGCATATGTCCTAACATGCTATTTGAAATCAAATCGTGCGTGTATTGCGCTATTTTAAATTTTAAATTTCCAAAAAGTTTGTTTTTTATAAATTTATACTATATAAACAATGCAAAATATAATAATATTTATTATATACTTTCATTTAAAATCAAAATTATTACTTGGTAAGGTTAGGTTAGGTTTGAAAATTAAGGCAAAAAAGATTGCCACATTTGAAGCCATTGTGATCAAAATATAGTAAATGGCAGAATTGGAATATTAATCTTTTACAGGTGATCTTCTGTTCCAAAATGCATATGCTTACATAAGCGGTGATCGATCAATTCTTTTAAAAAAATCTTGGCGCCTTTTTATTTCGCAAACTATTTTCTTTGTCTGAGCTGCGTTTCTGTTGAGACGTTTCAGTCTGCTTTCAGCGATCGTATAGTAAAGACACTCAGAGCCAGAGTGATTATTAGGTTATCCTAAAAAATAAATCTTCTGCGCAGTAAATGGCCACTAGCAATAACAACAGGAAGAAATTGAAATGTCTAATGTCATTCCTCAAACTCCGGATCTACCGGATCTAGAAGCCAATATTAATCAAAACGCATCGACTCCGGATCATTCAGTAATTCATGATGCAACTCCGGATCCTTCAGTTTTTCATGTTCCGGTTTCACCTACCGAGAGTTTATTTGAAACCGTTGAAATTCCAGAGGGAATAATACCTAAACTTGATGGGTACATTGTGGTGGGATTGACATGGAACATTACTCAAATTGGTAAAACTAAAAAAATAATCATCCAATTATTATGACAAACATATATGCCAAATCTAATACTAGTGTTCAAAAATACAGCTGGCCAAATATCGCTGAAGCCCCTTTTCACAATTCAACCAAACCGGAGACCGACCTATAAAGCAATACCGGAAATACAGGATTTTAAGTTTGTTTATGACATGTCTTTCGCATTAATCGACAATGCCGAGCTGGTCCTGGTCATATGCACTAACACCAACCAGAGGCTTGGTACAACAGGTAAAGTACTTATTATTTAATATGGAAACTCCGCATCATACGATTTAAACGCTCAAATTTTAAATAATTTCGACTCCGGATACTATAGATTTTAGAACAAACTGCTTTTATTTCTAGAAACTCCGGATGCTACAATTTTTATTATATATGATAACCGAATCCTATATGTTTTTAAATTAACACTTTTCATTACTTTAAAAATACGCTTTTGTATAGACTCCGGATATTATGGGTTTTATAAGAAGTTGATCTTATTTATAGAAACTCCGGAAGTTATAATTTTAAGGATATAATTTTTAGGATTAATAATTTTAATGATTTTTAAACTCCGGATCTTGGTTGTTTTTAAGGCGGCCGCATTAAAGGTATGAATTATGCTACAATGGGCCTAAAGTTGCGTGAAATATTTCATGATTGCATCCAACAATCTGATGGAATTTCAGCAGAAAATATGGCCTTCCGGTACGATAAAAAGTTGATAATCTTTCGTGAAAACTGGCAACAAATTGGGGAACTTGTCACAAGTCGTCTTGCTAATATAACTGTCGAAGACAAAAGGCAGTTACCAATTGATGCAAGATTTTTTTTTGCAATACGAAAATTAGGTAAAATTATATTGATTCTTATCGACTTAACTTTTTGTTTCCTAACAACTTGTTTCTAAATGTTTGTATTTGTATATACAGGTCAGGACGAAGTTATCAATTTTGAGAAAGATATAAAACATATCCTGAGTCCTAACATAGTACTGCCAAACGCCATTCGTTATGTAGTTCACATCGCCTTTGACTTTTATGTTCCGGATCATATGTCTTTTTTCAACCTGAATTACGCGGACAAAATTGGAGCAACGCCAACTAAATCCTTTAACGTTCTGCTAGTAGAAAATTCAGGAAACTATGTTTTTGAACGTGTCCCGAGAAATGACCAAGATATTGGATTCATACAGCTGTACACGCGTTGTCTTCACCAAATCCAGCGAGATTCTTACAAGTAAGTATAAACTATAAACTCCGGATCCTTTATATTTATATATCTAGGTTAGCCCATCAGGTAATTAATTGATAACTGCACTTAATCTAAATGTTAGCCAAAAGGACTAACTTAACCGAATTAAGCAGATATAGTTTTTTGTAGGACTCCGGATCTTATAGTTTTTTATAACATGTTCAAATTTAATGGCTAGAATGATTTTAGTAAGACTCCGGATCCTACCGTTTTTTTAAATTAAACTTTACGAATAGAATTTGTTTTTTTAGGACTCCGGATGCAATTATTTTTTCGGTTAGTCTAATAGCTATTTGGGTAGTTTATTCCGAACTTAAGCTATAACTCCGGAAATTTTGTATTTTTTTCAATATATCCTCTTCCAGTGCTTTTATTACAATACCTCCGGATCTAATGATTTAAGGGTGGTTTTAAGGTTTGATTGTACTTTAATTCTTACGTTTTCATTTTTGTAGGATTTTTGTGGAGAATTTTATTGGAAAGACTTTATTGTCTATCTATACGAACAAATTTGGTAACAACAGCAATGCTCGAGGACCGATGAAGGCAAAAGTCAAATGGCTCCTTAACAACAATTTGGTGGACAAGGTTTATAACAACATCTATAACCTACTAAACAATCAAAGACAGTATTCAAGAATGGAGTTTGTCTTTTCAACAAACAATGCGGGCGAAATAAGAAAGCCATTTGTAATTCAGGATCACATTTTCTGGGAAGGTGCAACTGATGCTCAACATCTCGTCTTTCTTGGATTTATTGCAGCATTTAGATATGCATCAAGTAAGGGACTATTTGATCCTAACCTTTTAACGGTGGTTGAGATTGGACCAGATAGTATATTCATCGAACACATATCAAGAGTTTTCAAAACTTTAATTAATACCGTTGAAAGATTCCGGCAATACGTCCTGGCAGCAAACTCCAATACTGTTGATGAAGTAATGAATATGGATGCATATAGTGTTCAAGATATAGCGGATGTAATAATCGCTGAAGCATTCGTAGCAAGATTGACTCGAGGAACATTTAAAGGTTTCCCAAGTTTTTTAAGTAGCTTCTTAAAAACCATTGATCCGGAGTCACCTTATAATGCTCATTGGCCCTTTAAAGTGGAGAATTGCTATAGAGTTACTGGAGACATTCTTCAGACAAATATTCCTTTCACCCGCCTGTTAAGAAATGGAGTGTCCTTATTTGGAAGCGTCAAGCAAAATGTTAATATGGGTTACAACCTAACCTTCTTAGATGTCCAAAGCTACTACAAAAAGTGGAAATCAATAAGAACAAACCAACAACAGCATCTGATTGATACTGCAGTACTAAAACTCTTTGATGGTATCGTCTTATGGATTACCGAGATAATTATGATGGCAAATAAGACTCCGGTTCTTCCAAATGATGCTCCGGTTCTTTCCCTTTGGCGAGCTAGTTACCCAACTATGCCAGTATCATTTACTATTGACGCATCTTGCTGTCTTCTTCAAAGGCTAACTGAAAATAAAGCTATCCGGATGTCAACTCCGTTGCTTACATTAAGCAATTTTCTTGCGTTTATAAAATCTGAGTTCACCACACGTTATAATGGAGGATCCCAAATTGCCCTTGCCGTCTCAGCCGACAGGCTAATTTTGAACGCTGAGGTTCCAATTTGTTACTGTAATCCTATGACAGGAAGAGTTTGTCTAATAGTCCCATCAACACTTCCTGAGGCAAACGAAAAACTTGTAAAATTATATCAGATGGCATTCTTTAAGGCGTTTAGGAGGTACACAGGGAAAAGGAAAATCCATTCGTTACAGTTTATGAATCCCTTTGTACATGGGTATTTTTCTTTGGGAATGGACGTCCGATCAAAAATCCTAACAAACTTTGTTTTCTTGGTAATCAACAAACTTTTAGACTCCGAAGCTGTGTACACCAGCTCGCTGTATAGTAGCCTTCACCCTCAAGCAAAGTATTGGCTGTCTAAAGATTATGTTGAGAATTTTGCGGTACCCAACGCTCCGGATCCTCCTACTTTCGTACGACCGTTGACTCCGGATCAGGCTTTTAATGAACAACGTAACGGCCCAACGCAAATTATTGATGTTGCTCCGGATCCAACAAATTTACAGCATCATCAGTTTCCAGAACTTTCTTTAACCGGACGGAGACGACCAATTACTCGAGGGTATTTACAGCAGTTGGAGTTGGAGCAGTTGGAGGAACATCAGTACGACTTAATCCGACCAGTTCGGCGTGCTACAAGACGTAACGTTATTGAATCAGACTCTGAATCGGAATCAGAGAATGCTGAAAATGGGCCTGTGAGAGACTCCGGATCCGGTCTTTTTAGCCATCATGAACCGGTTGGCTCCACCAATGACCATTTTAATCGACAACTGGACTCCGCATCTTCACATATAAATGAGCTGCAAAACATCCGCTCCGGGTCCATAGATTTTATACCACTGGCCAATTCCGGATCAATTAATTCAAACCAGCATCGACTAAGTGACTCCGGATCCATGCAGTTTAGTGGAACGGAACGTCTCAACTCCGGGTTATTAAATTCAATGGAACTAAATGGTTCGGGTAGGTTAAATCAGCTTGAGGCTATCACACCAAGTAGCCCTGAATACTTTAACTCTGCTTCAAGCGATATATCCCGTGGAATAGTTTTTCGCCCCACAAAGCGAATACGAACATACACGCCATATGATCATGTTCATTTTGATCGGGATATGGCAAGTTCCCCATCACCTTCACTCGACAGTGTCCGTTCCCACCCACACAAGTTGCGACTTCGAAGCAACTCCGGTTCCTCTGAATCCGATTTTATCGAAACAACCTCTCTAAGCTCAGACTATAGCTCTGTGAGAAGGTACCGCTCTGCGCCGGCGAAATTGGTTTCTTAAATGGCTTTCAATATTATTTTCAGTGTCTTCTTCAATATCTCTTCCAATTTCATCTAAACTAATGGCAACAGAGGAATCAGAATGAGTAGGCTCTACAGCTGCTCTCCTTTTTTTGTGCTGACGTGCGAATTTTTTTCTTTGATATATTTCAGGGGGTATACTCCCTTCTTCAGACAAACTTTGAGCTGATTTTTGTTTCCTGTATAGCCTTCGTAAAGCTTCTTCGTCATTAATAGCAAAAGCTGAGCTATAGTCTGAGCTTAGAGAGGTTGTTTCGATAAAATCGGATTCAGAGGAACCGGAGTTGCTTCGAAGTCGCAACTTGTGTGGGTGGGAACGGACACTGAAAATAATATTGAAAGCCATTTAAGAAACCAATTTCGCCGGCGCAGAGCGGTACCTTCTCACCGTTACGAATCTGTTTCTGATAGCACAGTTCCTTCAGTAGACAAGAATTTTGACTCCGGTTCCGCTGGTTTGTATTCGCAGAATAGTGCTATAGAAGACTCTGGATACAGTCAAATATCAAGACGATCAGGGTCTGTGCAGGAGGAGATGGTGTCATCGACATCCAACTCTATCATACAGCGAACTGGTGAAAATAGTTCATCTGATTGTTTCAGCAATAGCTTAGTGGCATCTGGATCCAGTTCATTATCTTTAAGCGCTTCCAATCAAACAGGATCTTCAAATCAAATTGTCTCATCATCTTCGGCATCTTCATGTCTGGTGCCTTTCGTGAGAAATAAAATCTTTTCTCCAGACGAAACACGAAAACTTTTCGAATGGATGCATGACAATGGAGTCCTAATGTGCATGAAAGGGCTTTTAATTTACAAAATAGCGCAGATTAAGCAGGTTTAAACACATACGATACAATGATATAATGAACTACGTTTGCATTATTTTTTGCTATTATACTTTTACTTATGATGATAGATATTGCCGGGCCGTACATTTCATAGCATGTAACAATCATGTGAAGAACAAACTTAACACCAAGGAACGCAGTTTGAAGGAATTATTGCAACCAAATATTTATGAGGCAGTCGTGGAAGCCAACAACCGTGCTCTTCAAACTCCTCATCTTACTAAAATTAGTCCTATTCAGCTTCGACAAATGTTTAATATAACACAACGACAAATTGATGCGCTGTGTTAGATATTTTAGTTACGATAGGTATTCCGGATCCTATTGTTTTTTTATACTTAGACGAGCAAACCCAACAAAATTCTAATAATTTATATAGAGAACTAGAAACTGTAAAAACAAAGATATACCTTATATGAGTGTCTACTTGTCGGACGCTATTATTTAGTTGGACTCCGGATCCTACAGTTTTTAAATTTAGACTTTACGAGTAAAATGTTTTTAGGACTCCGGTTCTAAAAACATTGTAACATTAACATGTTTTTTTTGCAGTAAGTCCAGCCATTCCATCATACCGTTTGTGTAAATATGCTCTGAATTTAAATTCCCGAAACTATTAATTTTATATTGAAAAACTCCGGATCTTTTGTTTTTGTATGATAGTTCGTCGAGTGGTAAATTTAATTATTATACGATTTGATTTTTATAAAGTAACTTTACCTTGTTAGTTTATATGAGTGTCTACTTGTCGGACGCTATTATTTAGTAGGACTCCGGATCCTACAGTTTTTTAAATCAGACTTTACAAATAGAATGTGTTTTTATGACTCCGGATCATACAGTTTTTCTGTGAATATATGCTCTGAATTGAAATTCCGGAAACTATTAATTTTAATGTAGAAAACTCCGGATCTTTTGTTTTTGTATGATAGTTCTGCGAGTGCTAAATTTAATTATTATTGCAACCCTTGAGGTTAAAAGTACGATATGATTTTTATAAACCTTGTTAAGTTATATGAGTGTCTACTTGTCTGACGCTATTATTTAGTTGGACTCCGGATCCTACAGTTTTTTAAATTAGACTACGAATAGATTGTGTTTTTAGGACTCCGGATACAATTGTTTTTTGCAGTTAGTCTAGCCATTCGGGCGCTCTGAATTGAAATTCCGGAAACTTAAACTCCGGATCTTACGTTTTTGTATATGATAGTTGTGCGAGTGGTAAATTTTTTTATCATTCCAACCCTTGAGGTTAAAAGTACGATTTGATTTTTGTAAAGTAAGCTAACCTTTTTAAGTTATTACGTTATATATGAGTATTAAGCTATATGAGTCTATAAGTCTGCCCGTTGCGATTTGAAATTACGCTAATACTTAATAGGGCTCCGGATCCTACGGTTTATTAAATTAGGCTGTACTAATAGAATGATTTTAGGACTCCGGATCTAATTGTTTTTTTGCAGTTAGTCCAGCCATTGGGGCTAAAACTAATTTATATATTATGTAGAACTAGAAATTGTTTTAACAAAGGTATATGTTTGTGGTAAAGATTGTGACTCCGGATCTTTCGGATTCTTATTTAAACTCCGGAAAGTATAAATTTTGTTTAAGAAAACTCCGCATCTTACGTTTTTGCTAAAGTCTTTAATTATTTTTTTGGTAATGCTGATTATAATTACTCTGGTTATTTAAATTTTTGAATGATATATTTTATATTGGATGGAATCATTTATGTTTATATATATTATTTTGTTACCATGATATTCTGGTTCTTATTGTTCTTAAATAATAAAAATTACTCAAAAAACTTTTTGTGGTTAATAAAATTACATTTATTCAACTGTAAACATAAGTTCAAAAGCATACATCTGATAATCATTTAATCATTTTTTTAAATAAAATAAACATATCAAGCCAAATAACAGAGTCACTTTTTCTTACTTCAAAAATTTTCTCTCGCATATCTACTCCTCCGGATCCTATACTTTATTAATTTATATTACGCCAAACATGTACTTTGTACAAACATGTACTTCTTGCTCCATATCAATTAATTTATAACAATTAGAATTTAAAACATAAGATACGTCAATAAAAACATAAATATTAGAAAAGTAAGGTCAACATTAATAAACCCCTTTTTGCAACGTTACTTTTTACCTGTACACCCTCTTCTATGAACTCGACAATTTTCTTTTCCTTGAATCTTTCCCATGCAAATATTGCATTTGTAGTACAGTAAATCCTCTTGTTGTTGCTCATTATTGTTCTTGTTAGGTACCTTCTTCGATTCATCAGGACGGGCTTGTCGCTCCGGATCTTTAGTTTGTTTATCTTCATCCAACCTTGTCTTCTTGGGCTCAGAGTTTTCTTTCGATTCTTCCTTTCTTTGCTCCGGATCCTGTACTTTTTCCCCATCACCAAAATTCCTTTTCTTGGATTTCGAACTTTCCTTAGATTCGTCTGTTCTTGGCTCCGGATCCTTAGTATTTTCCGTAGCTTGCTTGTTCTTAAGTGGGTCACTGTTGCCCAAATTTTCAGCTTCTTTATTTACCGACCGCCCACGCTTTCCTTGTTTCTGGTTCGGTTTCGCAGCCTTTTTCTGGGAATTTCCACCTTTCCTGTGCTTATTTTTCTCTATATCCTCCGGTTCCTTATATTTTCTGCCCTTTTTTTTGGCGTTTTGTTTCCGTTCCTTAATGTTACGTGTCAAGCGGGTGGCATACTTCACCCGTTCTTTAGCAAATTGTTTAAATTTCTTTCGAGGATTTTCACCTGCCCCTTCACCCATTTCATCCGTTTTACGATTAACGTCTTCTTTCTTATTTGCATCTGCACCGGCTTGCTTTTTACCTTTTCTTGGCGCTTTTGGGGCTTTTGATGCCGCTTGTTGAGAAGCTTTGGGATTTTTGCCGTTTGCTTTCGGTTCTTTACGTTGTTTAGGTTGCCTCTTTTGGTCTTTAAACTTTGCATCATTTACAGGAGACGCAGATGTGCTGCATTTATCAGGTAAGTCAACGAACTCCGGATCTTGGGCTTTTTCTTGCCTCTTTTTCGGTTCTCGTTTTTTCTTAGCTTTGCCGAAGCCACCAGCTATGCCTGTAAAATCCGGTTCCTGTACTTTTTTACTTTTCTCTTTTACAGGCTTTTTCTTAGCACTTTTGCTGTCAACTTGATTTTCAGCCTCCGGATGCTTTCCTTTTTTCTTGCTGGTTTCTTTTTTAGCTTTCTCACGTTTTTTCTTGTCGACAGGATTTTTGACCTCCGGATCGTTGACTTTGGCTGTTTCAGGCTTCTGGGGATTTTCTTCTGCATTGGCTTCAGTTTTGGCGTCAGCTTGTGATTCTTGCTGAGTGTATTTTTGAAACGCGCTCAAATCATTAATGTAGGTCCAGTCCTTATTTAACATTTTCTGCTTGATTGCTTGGATTTTTGGCAACGCCATGCAAAAATCTATAAGGAATTTGTCCACATCAACTTTATCACCTGCCAATGGAAACCAAGGTTCTGGATTAGAATTAGGGGGATCCATATTTGCATCTTGTGCTTCTCCATCAGTGAACTCCGGATCCGCTGTTTCTTCTACCATCTTTTTCCCCTCCATTCCTTTATTCTGCAACACCTGAGGATCAATAGACTCTTTCAGAAGGGGCTTGCTAGCCACCTTATGATCACTTGGAGATTGGTCGTCAAAGTTCTTGTTTTCTGTCTTATTTTTATCTTCTTCGTTAATTTGCTGTTGCATCTTTGAATTAGCTGCTTTGCTTTCTTCTTGCACTTTTATATTCTCCTTTATACCACCCTGTTGGCCAAAGGTTGACTCCGGAACTGACGATTTTTCTCCATCTACTTTTAACTCTGACTCCAGATCCAACATTTTTTCTGTTTGCGTTTCTTTATCTGAAACAGCATTATCAGTTTGACTCTCTTTAGATGACATCTGGACAACTTTTGGATTCTTTAGTTCTTTCATAGCCGGATCAAAGTAATACAGCATCAGTGCAGCATCAAATACAGAGCCAGTTGCAGTACGGAAAAAATTAACGGATCCGGAGCTGGAGTATAACTTTGCCTCTGGCACTGAGGTCGTTCCAAATCCACCTCCCAGATGTTCCTCCACTAATTTTTTCAAATAGGGAGATTCCAGAATTGCAGAAGCTGTTGGAGCATCTTCTGGATAGTTTGGCAACAACTGCTGCAACAGTGGTCCGACCATTTCTGCCTGACTCGCCCTTTCTTTAAGCTGCATTCTGGTGGTGTCCTGTTTAGGGTAGTTGCAGAGCCGTCCAAGTTCAAATGCCTCAATGTACATTTTTGTATTAAAGCTCTTGTTATAGAGCAAAGTTCTCCCTGTAATAAATTCAAACACTGTACTAGCTGCACCAAAGATATCGTTCGTGTAGTCGTACGTCAAAAATTTCATCGCTTTGTATCCAATGTAGCCGCCTGTACCAATAACTTGGTCGTGAAGAATTGATGGCCCCTAGAATTAACGTAAAACATCATTAATATTGCGAACTCCGGTTCATACGTTTTTGTTTACATACATGTTTTACACAGATCAACATTACAACTTACATTTCCAAGATACATTGCACATCCAAAGTCTGAAATCTTTAGATTGTTCTCTAACGTCACTAAAAGATTGACCGGTTTGATGTCATTATGAAGGATTCCCTTGGAATGTATAAAACGAAGGCCTTCAAAGAGCTGAACCGTGTACTTTATGTAGTCAGCATTTGTGCAGTCTTCCAATTGATACATGTTACCTGGAAACCAACAAGTATATAAAAAATGTTACTTCTTTCTACTTTTAATGAGCTCCGGATCTTAGAATTTTTATATGAGCTATCAAGCTCCGGATCTTATAAATTTTTTGCTTGAGTTTTTGCTCCGGATCTTATAAATTTTTTGCTTGAGTTTTTGCTCCGGATCATAGTTTTTTAAACTCCGGATCATATATATTGTTACAAGGCTATTGTTTAAAACTATGGCTTGTGAACTTACATGCTCCGCACCACTCTAGAATCATGAATGGATCCCGATCAAAGAAGCTTCCGATGAAATTGCAAACACGTTCATTTCCCGACAAGTAATGCTGAATGTCTCTTTCTTTAAAAGCGTCAGCGCTACAACTCATTACGTTAATATTTAACTGCTTCATGGCATAGACTGCTCCTGTCGCCTTTTCTTTAACCTATGACATGCAAAAAAACAGAAATTAGAAGACCTTTTGGCTCCGGATGCAAAACAATTACATACTCCGGATAGGGATTATTTTATTTCAAGTAAAAATTACAAAAATATACCTTGTAGACTTTGCCAAAGGTTCCTTTGCCAATTATCCCCTCGACTTGAAACTTATTCAAAGCAAATCTAGGACTCCATTTGATTTTAGAATCAGGAATTCGGATCAAATCCTTATTAACCTTGTATGTATGAGAGTACTTTGACGACTGGGTGGACTTAAGTGATAGCTTATTAACGAGGTAACCATTAATTAATTCGCAGTATATTCCCATCGGCACGCGAAATTCCTACAGAAAATAACAAAGATTATAAAACTCCGATTCAAATGTTTTTTACAAACTTCTTCTACACTGCAATATTTGGTGTAATACATGTTTGAAGTAAAAATGCTTACCTGATACGGAGATAATTCTCCATCATACTCATACGGCTGCTGTTCCTTTTCCCGGCCGGA
>JAHZNK010001168.1:0-10773 GCA_027744615.1 Lepidocyrtus cf. nigrosetosus NNG-2020 | reverse complement strand
AGTTTTATCTTCCTCTTCCTTTAATTATATATAATGAAAGACGTTAGGCTAGAATGTTGATGACTTTCTTCCTTTTTGGACTAAAGGAAATAGGAAATCACAGTTTTGAGGTTTTGTCCCAAGTCTCGCAACTTCATATTATCATATTAAATAAAAGTAAAAGTACTTTGCTCTTTATCCCCCATAAATCTGTTTTAAAGGTCATATGAATATTTTACTCATGTTTGAAAATATGGGACATTCTTATAACTCATTTTCAAGTTGTTTAACTCTTCTTACTATTAGTTCATGAAATAGTAGCAAGGCGATTTTAAGAATCAAAACATGCGTACATCTTGAATACGACTATTAAACCATTACCTGCCAAGGGAAAGTATCGTCACTCACTGCAATGCATCATCGACTTTAGTCACAAAAATTTCTATGAAGCGTTTTAAATGACAAACCCATTACGTCAAAGACAACGTTAGTGTCCATTTTGGCTTTCTTCAGTAGCGTTTTTCTATTTAAAACGGCCGAATGATTTTTATGCTATAATATCTACGCTCTGCAGGCACACGATAGAAGCTTTAAAACTTTTAACACTAGAAAGAGGTCACAAATAAAGTTAATACTACTACAGTTACCTGCATCATGTAACAGAAACAGTAAAATACGCTACTAGGCCATTATTTGAAGTATATTCCAACACAACTGCAACTGTTTTCCGATACCAAACCCTGCTCAACGATGCTTTCCTTTACTATAATCAAATAAACAACATAAGTTCTAAAGGTAGATTAATACAAAACGACGAATTTTCTTTGAAAACGCTCCATAATGATCTTTAAAAACTCGACCATGTGCCGTATCAAAAATATCCTATCATATCATACACAATAGAAAAGATTTGAAAAATATTATTGACTTGATAAACATAAGAGTGTGTAAATATATTCATCATCATTCATCATCATTTCACCTCCTTCCAATTACAACGTAAAGAAGAAAGAGAAAAAGTCGGTCATTTTCATTCACGACCATCATCAGCGGCGTCCCCCAATAGGTATTGCCATCGTTATCTTTTTATGCTACTTTAGGTTATAGGGATGCATTGTGTGATGTCTTGGCTTGACCAAAACGGGGTGTTGGTGCTAGTAATACTAATGGTGGTGTTGCTGCCGTACTTTTTTGAATTGTGAGAAAGGAGATAAAAATGATTTCAAAAGTAATCAACTTCGATTTCAATCAATCAAGTCTGTGCTTTGTATGATAACCAAAAAATGCTGTTGCCATTACATTTTGTGTTGGATGTAAGAGAAAGGTAACATTATGGTGGTTGTAGTGCCGCGATGATTATGACTGTTCAGAATACAATACGTGATTTGTCATGCAGTCGCCCAATTCCCTTTGTTGGACTTTTGCCAAAAAACATTTGCGACTGTGCCAGTAGAAGCATTGGCTTTATAATCCTACCTTTTATNTTATGACTGTTCAGAATACAATACGTGATTTGTCATGCAGTCGCCCAATTCCCTTTGTTGGACTTTTGCCAAAAAACATTTGCGACTGTGCCAGTAGAAGCATTGGCTTTATAATCCTACCTTTTATTGGTTTGTGTTTGGTATGGTTTCATACGAAACGAAAATGAAAGTTGAATGAGTTGGCTGGCGCATAATAATGATTTAGTAAGCAAACAAGGAAATCAATGACCGATAGAAGACACTAACAAAATATTATACTTTTAATTTATGCAGAGAACGGAATATCGGTAGCCAAAAATAGAAATCTTTAAAAAATGAGAAGTACTAGGAAGCTTGTTACAAACTTTAGAACAATTTTTTAAAAAGTTTAATAGATTAGATTTGTTAATTAAACAAATTTTGTTGTATATTATGTATTAAAGAACGTATGCAGTTCATATTTAGACTAGGAAATCATGATTTTATTGGTCACGAATGTCATTGTAAAGCTACATAATGTGTCAATTCATTTTAACATAATTCTCATAAAGTTTATTTATAGAAAACCTGCAATCTGTGAATTTTTCCTCGCAACGCTCCTCCGGGTCGTTTCCAATCTTGTCCGCTGCCCGAAGCTCAGCCGCATTTTGAAGCTTGTTTTCAATCAAATCCGTGTGGCTTTGTGTTTTAGAAAATAAATTTGAATAAAAACCATAAAATGTATTAAATTTATCCAAAAGAGGCAAATTGACTTACACTATAAAATGTGATAGCCTTTTAATGACGGATCCTTGAAAGTATCCACTTTCCTGTATTTCACAAACTGTTTTTAATTGACAGATAGGACTGTAAGGATCAAATGTTTGATAAGTTTCATAAGCAAGTTGCAAAGCTCGAAGAACTTTTCCTGCAGTCCATCCTTGATCCTTCTTTAGCGACCTAGGTAGTATGATGGATTTAAAGATAAGAGTCTAGCCTTGTTTGGAAGGTTGGAAATGTGTACTACACCCACCTTACTTGTTGGGATGGCTCTGTAACAACAAAAACGACATAATAAATTGCGGCTGCTGCACAAGACATGAGAAATCCAGTTCCAAACATAGCAAATGCAAGAGTGAATGAGCCTATGCGAAACCAAGTCCCCAAAACAATAGGAACTCCGTTTCCATCCTCACCGAAAAATAGAGTTTTGGAGGATGAAACTAGATCGCCATCCAAATCCTCCACTTCCAACTGTCTTGGATTTTCCTTAGACTTTGCATCCTTTGATATTCCAGAGGATTTCACTGGAACAAACCTTGGATGAAGTCGGGACTGATGCAGTGTTAAAATTGAAGACGATTCTCCCGGTGAATTATTATTGATCTGTTCTCCTAACGAAATGTTAAAACTAAACATAACGAAAACTAAAACCACTGCAAAAACACCATTTATAAAACTTGACAAACGTCTTCGACGGAAAGTTCTACTTCCTCCTGAGGAACATCCAACATTTTCATACAATTTTTGCAAAAGTAATAAATACATGATTATACCCTTTTAAAATAAATGTAACTGAAGTAGAGCAACGTTAACTACAGATCTGAAAACGATAATTTGGTCATGGTCAAATAAAATTGCTGACTAAATTTTGAAAAGAGTCGTACCGAGTTTAAATACCGGTTCCCAGGTAAGAAGACTTCTCATTAGCAAACAATCAAGATTGGAAGTCAAACACTACTTCACGTACTCATAACCAGGTTGCTGGGTTAGTTGATGAGGTGATAAGTGATTACAGTATTCTTCATTAAGACTGCATACTAAATTACATACTATTTTGAAAACTAAAGAGATCATTCCGATTTGCAAGACACATGCAAGAGTTACAAAGTACTTTCATCTATATGGGTTTTAAACGGGATTAAGTATCAAATACGACTTTAAAAATAAGTCATTTTAAACAAACACTTGAGTTAAAGATTGGTGCGAAGCAATTTGAGCTCTTTTAGTATAGCACCTTGCAGTATCTAGGAGTGAAAATATAAACAAATGACAGAAATTTGGAAAAGCTTTCATTAGTTTTATAAATAATCAGGATACATATTTTATTTATTTGTTATTTAAAACATTTACAGCAAACAAACAATTTTAAGTAGAAAAGTCCCACCACCAACAATATAAAAACTATACACTAATATAAGAACTTAGCAAACTATTTTTGAACAAAATTACATATTCCAAAGCATCGTTGCAACAGATTTTCTTCCTTACAATAATGCATAAATTGTATCAATATTGTATGAATTTGTATATTACTAAATCTAACAAATTATCTAATACTTTTACAAATTTTTGCTAGTGCAATGTAATTTTTATCTAATCACTAGTTTTAATTTAGTTTTCTATCCAATATGTTCAAGTTTGGTAGATCATTCTGTGAAATGGTTTGCATATATATGGTGGTCTAATTTTCAATTAGGCACCAGCAAAGCCAGGCAATATCTAATTAACCCTACAATTATGCATAATATATAATACGAAACAAACTGTCTACTAAATATATACAGACTTATGCTAACATCCTATGATATTTAAATTAGATTGCTTATAATGTAGTACAATTAACAAATATTAGATCATATATTTATTGAAGAATCAATTCAAATTTAAAAAGCTATATAACTATAAAAAAGTCTTTTTTCTCAATAAATAAGCAATAAAAGGTGCCTTGGATGGCTTTACGATAAAAGGCAATATTTATCCTTTGAAGTTTTAGTACTGTTAAGTCTGTATGATATGTCATTATGTTAGAGAATTTGTTAGAAAGTCAGTCCAGTTCAGTGATAAGAAAAAATACATGCTAGCAGTAAAGGCAACATTACGAGCTATTAGTTACGTCTAATGTAGTATGTAGTTGAAAAGTGTAAGTAATTCAGATGAGTCAGTCAATTTAAGTGAAATATTATATATTTTTTTGTTTATTTTTTACACGAGTTGTAATGTCGTACTTACAAGCTTTAATTGCTAAGTATTTAAGTGTTTATACTTCCCATCATAAAATACCATTTTTACCGTATTTTTGATTTTTTTGCATTGGCAAATTAAAATTTAGTTCTAATACCCATTCCCTTATATTTTAAGAAATGTTACAATAACTGGCACAGTGGTTCCCTGCTAAATCCATCATTCCCGAAAAAGAAACGTTACAAGCTAAACATTATTTTACATTAATTTATTATAACTAAGATCCGAGTACTTTTTACTGTTAAAAATCATGAGCATTTTTAGTCAGAGTTGTTTAAGCTTTCTTCTTTCCGGATTTGTTAAGAACTTCCTTGATGGAAAACTTGCATTGGGGATAGATCTCTCCACAGTTCTTGTTTGGATTCTTGCCGTTGGTAAGAGCTTCCTTGTATTCCTTCAAGTAGGTTTGGATAAGTTGGGGAATTGGGATTCCGTCAAGAGCATCCATTACACTTTAATGAAAATAAATAATAAAGTATAAACTGCAATTTTCTTTTTTATATTGTCCTTACCGGTATACATAAGAGTTGGCCAATTTACGTCCAGTTTCTCCCCATGGTTCACTCTGCTTCTGAACAAGTTCGCAAAGATTCCTCTTCTGACAGTTTAAGTCTTGCCAGTCAAATCCTTCATAGGTCTTCTGGGCAATTTCAATGTACTCCAAAACCTTGGCAAAAGTCCATGGGTTGTTTCCATCAATAGATCTAAAAAAGAAAGCAAGACGCAAATTTTATTTTCTGTAGTACATGGTAGACGCAGTTCTACTTGCTGGGCACTTTCACTTGCATCTCAATTTACCCCTTTGATCAAACAATTACAATGAATTTAAATCTAAACAGAGAAGGGCCCGTAAAATACCTTCCAGTTCCAGTGTATCCATATCCTGGATAAGTTGAATATCCAGGGTAGGAATGAGGTTGGCCATATTGAGATGGGTCAGTGGTAACTGTAGTGGCGTTTAATGCGTACTGAACATAGTAGAAGTGGTAGAAAGCATAGCTCACACCAGCCAAAATCAAAATAACAGCCAAACCAGATACAGCAATTCCAGAATAATTATTTGTTAAATAGGTTCCCCAATCTTCGTTAACAACTTCCACAGAACGCTCATCACTGGAGCTCTTCCTCTCTGCCTTTTTTGTTTCAGCTACCTCAGATTCTGATTCCTCTTTTGGAGCAGCAAGAGCTACTGCAAGGATCACTGACGCTAACAAAATATACTGAAACTTGCCCATTTTCTATACTATTAAATACTCCTTTTCTCTATTTCACTGGTCTATTGAAATATGAGAAGAAACCTTGTTGATTCCAAAATTCTAAAACTATTTCACTTTTTTTGTTCAAATTGGGCTTTAGTCAAAGCTAAAAAATTATTAACTGGAGGATTCAACAATTTGAAATCGAATGAAGGGCTCTAGGCAAAGCCAAGCTCTTTTTATAGGGTACCTGGAGGGTTGAATTTGTTACAATGAAATGAATAGACTGGTAACCATAAAAGAAACTTGCTGGAACGCTTTCGTCAACAATGAACTCATTGGATATGGTGCATACTATGCATTTCTCTTCATTTCTATCATCATCTAAGACGTTAACAAAGTATCCCTAACCTAAAAAAGAAATACCTGAGAGCAGGAAGAAGACTCTATTATCTAGGCTTACCTAGTTCACCTGGTATGATAATAATGATGATGAAGATGCACTTTTGAGATTACTGGAGAAGAAGGAAACCACTTTTATTATTTTTCTTTGTTCTCTGTTTTATGCTACCTGTGGCCCTTTTTACTAAACAACCAACCCAAGAAAAAACAGAAGGCAAGGTGAATAGAATTGGGAAAAGAAAAAAGGAAAACCCTGGATTTTAGGTTTATCAGTTAGCAAAAGATTTTAATATTTCCTACTTGTGTCAAATTTTTTTGCGTCGACCTCATTTTAAAAAAGCTTCCTGGTTCAATTGACATACATCATTTTCTAGTGAAATGCAGAATGGACAGACCCTGGCATTAACCATGAACTTATTGGCCTATTTTTAAAAGAGCTCATTTTAAAAAGAAAGTGAGTTGATGAAATATTGACATAGCTCCAGATTTCATAATACCTACTACATAATACTAATCAAAGTCAAATGAAGCATAATTCCTCCACCTTAACAATAAATAATTGTAAAGAAAATTTCGGGAACAAAAAAGTTTTTACAAGCATTGAACATAAAAAGAGAAGAAATATGAGAGTTGTTGTATTCGATTATTAAAATTGCATAAAAATTTAAACTATCGATTGCTTTGTCCTAAATCATGTGCACCTGGCCTAGTGAATAATTTCCCTATTTTTTCAGTCCTTTTAGTAAGTTTACACAAACGTTTTCCTTTTTCATGGACAGAAAAATATTACGATGCATTGAAGTGAGCTAAAGGGAGTTCAAGGTCAACCATCCCTTAAAAATCCTTAGCAGCCTGGGCTGTAACAAAGTTTACATCACCTAATTGTTGCTGTAGAATACAATGCACATATAAGAAATGTACATGAATGCATCTAGAAAATAATCCGTGAGCGGAATAAGCAAGAATTTATAAAGCAAGGCAAGGTAAGATGATTTTTTCTGCTGTTTTCTAAACTTTAATCCCGTTACATCCAGTAGATCCAGTCAGACTGCCTACGCACTATACTCCCTTCATCTTTTGTGCGTGTATTCATTTCGGATTACACGTGAGAGCTTGTCTGGATAAATGCGTAGGTAGGTTGGTAAAACTTTTTTTAAAGGTGAGGTTAACGCAAAGAAAGCTGGAACCAACAGGTAGTTTCCTATGAAATCTAGAGAGTGCTTTCGTTTGACTTGTTGATGGAGATAATGATATATTATAGGAGAGACAGGTAAAAGAAATTTATCTTCCCGTCTTGAATTTCATCATCTCCAGCCAACAACATAAAACAATGTGGCGTTGTGAAAATATACCAAAGCTGAAGATGCAAGACATAATATGGGAGTCAACCATCATCGTTAGAAAATAAAGTCAATAGATTTTTGGTTTCTGAAGAAACTTCTCACTTATTCAAGTTTTACTGCTATCTAATACATTTCTCTGTTCACTGTTACAATGTCAGACTCTCTATTCAAATAAAACTTGTCCTGATGTTTACGAGAAAAGAATTCAAAACGTTTTGCTTTAGCTTTCAATTTCTTGTTTTTTTTTCTGCGTAACCGAATTTATCTACTTTGTCCTTCAACAAGTTATCCATGAACATTCTTTCTCCATTTAAAGAATGTAGGACAACAAAAGTGCATAAATTAAATGGAGGAGAAAACATCACGAGTGACCTACTTTTTTGTTTGATCCTCTTGTTATCACAATTACTTGAAAAAGTCAGTATCAATAATAAAACGCTAAATAGAATGTTATTTACTTTTTATCAATAAACAAAAATGATGGATCATCTTATATTTTCAGGCACTTTCATTTTAAGGTTCATCATCATCTATTTACTAAGCTTACGTGTTTTTAAAAATTCATTGTTTTTAAAAGAACCACTTTCCCTTTATAAAAAATTCTTAGAAAATATGGTTTAGAAAGATTTGAGATAAGATTGGGGAATTCCCAAATTTAAATCAAATAGATTGAGCTTGTTCTATTCCAGTTCATTTCACTGAACTTCCTATGACCATCTTGTACAATTATTACACGTTGATAAAAGCTTGTAGCGTCTCTTTAACAGTATTTCGTTACTATTTTTCCCTTCTCCTCTCTCTCACACGCATTTACACGATTCGTTCATCATTTTTTCTGAGAATTGTGAGCTAATAATAATACCGGGCTGATACAAGATGCGTGAAAGGTACCCAATATAAAACATTAGTGTAAGGAAAATTTATTTTCTTTACCTGACAGATACGACTTGAGGATTCTCTCCGTCTTGTGGTACGTTGAGTACAAAATGGTTCGTTTTATTTCCATTTACAGCATACCGATAATAAGTATAAAACGCTGTTATCCAGAACATCCACGAAAATATCATGGAAAGGTAGACCAGTCTTTTATCCAAAGGGATTAGATTGTCTTTGTGAATATTGTACTGTAAGTAATTCTTGGTCGTTTCATGAATATTGCTTAAAATTTGTAATAGAAACGAAAACGAAAAAAATACATTTTTATAATGAAACAACCACAAAAAAACGTTTTCATTGAATGACAGTTTCAAATATAAACTTACCTGCTACTATGCGAAGGATCAATAAAAATCCCATCTTTTAAAAGATTTTGAGGATTTTTTAACAAGTGTTGTATTGCCGGATGGTCAGGGTCTACACCTGGTGGAGGTGGTGGGGGAGAATAGAAAGGTACACGTTGATCTCCAGAGGATGGGGCTTTCCTTCCTGATTCAACCTCAAATGGAATCGCTATAGGTCTCCCTGGAGATAACCCTGTAGGACGAAGATGTACCGTTCCTGGAGGTGGCAGCAATGTAGGTGGTGGAGGGGGAAGATTAATATGCTGATGTTGAGGTAGTGGTAAATGATGACTAGGAAGTGGAATAGGTATAGAATGAATACTTGTGGAGCCCGGCAGGTTATCCCTGGCCATTGGAGGTTGATGTTGATTACCCGGGTCAACTGAAAAAGTAGCAGTAGGATGTTGATGATATAAAGAGGATAATGCTAACATTTGGTAAAACTCCTTCTGGTAATCCCTGTAATAAGAGGGATTAGAAGCAGCATACTGGGCATAGTTAGGTAATGGCAAAGGTATTCTACGAAATTGCGGATAGGTCATCATAGGTGGAAATGAAATTGGCAAACTAGAAGGAATATTATTACTATTATCAATACTGTTATCATTATTAGTACTATCAGCGGCAACAACAACGGGACTACCATTACTACTATTGATATTTTGCATAGGTTCTAGCGGTAGAGAGGAAGAAGAAATTGGAGAAGGATTAAACCTACTTGGAGGAAGTGGCCCAACCATAATTCTACCGTGGGTGTGTCCTGGAGAAGGAGGAATGAATTCCACATGTGGTTGTGGTGGTGGCGGAGGAGGAGGTGGTGGTGGAGGGACAGTCGAGGGGGTTCGAGGCTGCGAACGAATGATCTCATCCTCAGCTATTGTATTATCAATTTCGTGATTATTATGATGATGAATTTCTTCTATTGGCCCAGTGGGATAATGTGGTGGCAAGTTTATGTTTTCTGGATCTAAAGGATTATGAAGATCAGGAAGCTCATCTGCTGATGCCGGAGCAGTTGCAAACCCACCTTGCTCGTTGTGGTGGGTAGAGGGATAGCTAAGACTACTAGAAACCGTAACTAGAGGGGAATAAATTTCGCCCAAATTTAATGCTGTTTTGGTTTGAAAGTGTCCGATCTCCTGCTGATGATCCTCATTGACCTGATCGTCATCCTCTTCGGTAATGAGGTCATCCGCGTCAAGATCATGCCTTAAAGGATAATGGGAAAGTCTATCGAAGCGAGACTCGTAATATTTTGACATGCTTGGCTCACCAGAAGAGTAGTGTTCGTTGGAGAATGTTGGAGTCAGCGAAGATGAGACCATCATTGGAATTGTATTGTGCTCTGCTGAAGCAGATGCTACTGGTTCAAGTACCAGCTTCTTTGTGTCCAGAGTCATTACTGGACTTGGTTTCTTTTGGTGAACTCTGCGATAAGTTTCGGATTTGATGGGAAATGAATATTGAGTCTTAACATGTGACAATTTGCTTTTACTACGTTCAGAAGATTTAGATTTGCTTTTTCCAGCTTTATTTCTGGTCTTTGACTTAACGTTGCTGCTGGAAGATGAGTTTCTTCTCGTAACCTTTGCATATTTATGTTGAAGGGATTGTTTTGGAATGCTGTCATTTTGAATTGCCCTACTTGATTTGTTGCTGCTAGTGTTTGATCCCCTTCTCCTTCCTCCTTTACTCCCACTACTTTTATGTATTTGTCCTGTAATTTTCTTCAAATTTGAGAAGTCATCCATTGTTGAATATTTTAGTTTAGTTGGAGAAGAGGAAGATTTCCCATTTTGCCTTCTTGTTTGGGGTAATGAAGTTATTGTTCTATGCCGGGGTTTTGCTTCGTTATCGGTAAAGGATGCAAATGAACGTTTACTTGCAAATCCACTGTCATAATAGTCATTATTAATATTATTGTTTGTCGTATATCCATAGTCTTGATGAGCAATAGAATTAACTCCAATTTCATCATTTTCATCAGGTAAAATGGATGGACCCATCAGAATCTTCCATCCATCTTGTATTTGTGGTAGATCAACTCTACTTTGTTCAGCCTTGAAACTTTCTGACATTCCTGCATCTCCAGAGATGAGTTGAGAAC